>JAJEKB010012107.1:0-32444 GCA_022393335.1 Macrotrachela quadricornifera | reverse complement strand
ATATACTTATCAAGATTGAATTACTTCTTTCGTATGTCATGCTTTTGCCTTTAATCGAGTGGCAAAATCATTCAGTCAATATTGGCTCGTGTCCTCATATTTCCTTATACGATACTTATGCCAAAACACTTCAAGCAAAACAAAACCACACGATAATCCATTTTTAAACGATTAAAACAGCAAGGAGACAACAGTTGACTTCAATAAGAGAGATTTCAAATTTTTCAAAGACATCTAAAAGCTTCTTACGAGCAAGTATCTGGGAAAACCAGTCACTGTTAGACGGTGACGATGGAATGAGATTACAGAACTCTGTAAAATTGACTTTTGTCTTTGAAAATCAGAGAGTTTGTATTTTAGTATTTTGAAATAATAATTGGCCGTAGATAACCTTTCTATATGCATAATTTCAGAAACTCTCTTCAATCAAATAAGTACATACTGATGTTCGAAACAAAGAGCAAATTTAAGTTTACTCAGCAAAATATCGATCAACTGCATTTTATGTTGCAACAAACCGAGTGCTTTGATATCTATACATATCGATGATAGGGCACCAAAAGTTCTATCACCTAGTATATTTAGAATTTTTAGCTCATACACAAAATGAATTACTTTCGATGAAGGAATGACTTTTTTTTGCCTATTCATATTATATTCACAGGACGTCATTACATGTGACATAGGTTATACATATTGGACTGGTTGACAGTTTCTTGTTTATCTATTTTTTTTTTGTTTCGACTCGAATATATGGCTTCAAGGAAAGAACGTCCAGGTACTGAATATCAGAGACCTTGGTGGTATTTCGAGAAGTTTCAAGGTCAAAACTTGACTTTCATGGAAAATGAACGTGATATACGAAATCACCATGCAAAAATATATCGAAAAATTTTCTATCGATTTGGTACTATCCGAGATCTCAACCGAAACTGCGAATTAAATTCCCGGTTCCGGTTGAAAAAGTGTGATGGAAACCATTAATCTGGTGATATATTACATAAAGTCGCATTTTCATTACCCTCAATCAATAATACTTCATTACAGTTTCATGAAACTCACATCAATTTTCGAAGAATATTGAAAATGTAAGTTTTAAATTCAAATTTCCCCGGTTTTCCTCTCCATTATTACGAACAGTAGCAGCCAGACTTAGAAATAACTAGATATGTCCTAGCGAAGAGTCCAATACCAACATATACGTTTTCTTTAGAAAAAGAGGGAAGGCAAGGCATTAAAGTTCATTAGATGTGTATGGTACGTACACGCGTAAGTTCCAATGGAGCTATGCCGACAAACTTTTTTAATACTTTGAACAAATGTTTCAAGTTTTTATTTTTGTTAACGTTCTGATTAGGTCAGCTTTTATGAAAATAAAATGAAAAAAATCTGTAGTGTTTCTCATATCATATTAAAAAAAAATTAATTTACAAGTATACAACAAAAAACAGAAATAATAAAAATTTGATTTATAATTGATGTTTTATCATTTCAATTTCATGAAAAACATTTTGAATATCAATATGATTTAATTCATAATTTGCTTGATAAATTTTTAAAGATTTATTTAAATACTCAAAACTTGTAAGATAATCTTGTTTATATTTATATAATTGTCCAATAATTAATAATGATGCAGCTATATCAATATGTTCAGATGAATAAAATTGTTCTTGTAAAGGTAACACTTCTAATCGAATATTCAGTGCATCTTGAAATTTATTGTATTTAAAATACAACTGGCTTTTTAATATCAAACATTCAATAATTGGTTCGTATTCCAATGGTACAAATTGTTGAAATATAATTAAAGCTTTATTACAACAATCTAACGCATCTTCTAAATGATTTTTATGATGATGTATATATGCAATAGTTTGTAATGTATATGCAATTCTTGGATGATTTTCAATTAATTTTAATTTTTGTTCATCTAACTTTTGTTTAACAAAAGTTAATGCTTTATCATCTTCATCTTTTTTCAAGTAACAATTAACAATTCTATTGAGATCGAGAGTGAGATCTTGATGTTCACTATTTAAAATGTTTTCATTTATTTCATAGGCTTTATGATAATAGTAAAGTGCTTTTTCATAATTTTGCTGATCTTCATAACTAATACCAATATTCGCTGCAGTCCAACCGATATCAGGATGGCATTTAGGCAAAATTTCACAATACATGTCATAAGCATTTAGTAAATACTTTAAAGCTAGAACAAATTCTTTGTTTCCATTATAAGCCATACCTATATGAACTTTTGTAACAGCTATATTTTCATCATTATTTAAATTTGATTCTTCGATTTTTAAAGCATCTAAAAGATATTTTAAAGCTTCATTATATTCTTTTTTAGCATAATAAACAAGACCAATATTACGTAATGAAGAAGCTATATGAGAATGATTTAGATGATATCGTTCTAATCGTAATTGATAAGCTTTAAAATAATAATCTAAAGCTAATTTTAGTTCTTTTTTTTGTCGATATACACTGCCAAGATTATGATAAACAGATGGACGATCTTCATGATCATCTGGTAATGTATTTAATAAGATTTGAAAGAAATTTTTTGCTTTTTCTGTTTGTCCTAATTCATAAAAGAGTAGACGACCAAAAACAATAGTTGCACTATAATTTTTCATTTCATTTTCTTTTAAATATAAAAATTCTTGAAAATTTTTTAAATCATTATCAATTGGTATCATTTCAATTGTCCATATGTTTAATTTTTCATCATAAAAAACTAATAAAATTTTAAATTGAGTACCTAAATTAAATAGAATTTCTTCTTCATCTTTATTTTGACTTAATTTACTAATATCTGCATATATAACTGATTTTAAATTTGAAGAAATTTTTATTTGAAATAAAATACATTTCCATTCTTGAGTTTCTTTAAAATCAGCAATAAATGTTAATGCAACATTTCGATTTTTTGTTGTTGACATAAAACTATTTATTGTTATTTTCATATTTGAATTTGTTTTTATTTTATTTAATTCATTTGATGATATTATTTGTCCACGATAAACAATTAATTCATGATTATTATTTTTATTCATTTTATATTGTTTATAATGTTCATCTTCTAATTGAGAACATAAATCAATAATATAAAAACGAAATAGATATAATAAATCAATATCTTCAGAACGTAATGCTTTATTTAATAATTTATATAAAAAACATTCTGATGTATACCATTGAATTGCTTTAGAAGGTATATATTGATCACGAAAATTCTGTATTTTTTGTAATTCATTTGTACATGATTGATAATATTCAGTACATTTATCAAGCATTTCATTTTTAGCTTGATCTGTATGTGGTAATTTTTTTAATATATCGAGTAATAATTGAAACCATAAAACAGATACAGAATCTCGTATTGATTTTTGTGTTTTACTATCTAAAAGAGTAAATGCTAATGTACGTTTTAAAACTGAATGTATAGTATCACCAATTGATCTTATTAAATGTATTTTATCTGTATAAATTTCAATAATATTTGAATTTTTATTAAGGTAAGATATATATTCTGAACGATTATTACAAAATATAAATATTGAATAAATAGTAGTGAATGATTGAATTGTAGTTAAATATTCTTTGAGTAAAGTACCAGAAATAATCAAGAGAATATTTTCATTGACAATTGTTTTTATATAATCAAAACATAAACATGGATTTGTATAAAATTGTACATGATTATTTAATTCATGTAATAATTTTTGTGTTTGTATACTATCTTCAGAATTATTTATACTTTCATCTAACCATATTAATGTTATATATTCTAAATTTTGTCTAATTTCTTCAGGTCGTTTATTACATCGATTGAAATTCATTGTTTGTAAAAACACAAATATATTTTATAGAGAAGAGATTCAGGAAAATTCTAGTTACTTACTTTTCTCTTCATACTTATTTATATGTAAGAAAACATGCGGAGGAGTTCATACGGTCTAATAGTAGAATGGTGAATATTACTCATGACGAGTACTTGTTCTTCTATTACGTTGTTAATATAACGTGATTTGTTCCTACTACGAAGTATTATTTTTCTATTTGTTAAAATACAGATATTTATTTTGATTTATAGGAAATTATTTTAAAATCACTAATACAATTTTAACAAAAGAGATTAGTTTTATTCTAAAGTTAATTTATTTTAATATGTGGTGCACGTTTAAATTATATCATCAGACAAAGAGATGGTATTGAATTATAATACAATTTTAGTATAATATACAGATCTTTACTATTGTAAAATATTTTCGTTCTATATTATGACTAATGTTTATTTTGTTTAGTTGGTTTTTTCCAACGTTGTCTTGATTCATTCTTCAAGTTATATTATAATTAAGTTCCATCTCTTTATATGATAGTGTAACTTAAAGTTGCGAAATATGCGTCATATAATCAAATAAATAAACCTTAGAATAAAATTTATTTCTACTGATAAAATTACATTAGTAGAAATACAGCTGGTATTTCTTCTCAGAACTAATAAGTTAATTATAGATTCTGACATACTAGAATATAGTTTTATCGTACGAGAAACATTTATTTAATATTTATGAAAATAAAGTAAAATCAATATTATGGACGTATACATAATTGTTTTTAACCATGCAGATACATGTGCTATAAACCATTAAAAACAGAAGTAAACTATTAGCAAAACATGTGATTTTCGCGTACTAAATAGTTTCGATTTCATCATACAATATTTTTTAGCAATAACATATATCAATCGTCTATGATAATTCGAATATTTGCTTAAATAAAACATTATAAGTGTCAGTTTTTATGCACCTATATTTCAGAAATATATAAATATGTTCAATGCTCGATAAATATGCAGTATATATAAGTATTCACTCATTCATACAAGAAAGACAAACGAAAAATGAAAATAAAGGAAGTAGCTATTGATATAAAGTGTAAGTGAGATTACACATTAAATTGATTCATTTGATTATAAAAGTTATCGATTCATTTTAATAAAGATTCTATTCTCAAATTACAACCTATTTGACTTTTTATGTTTCTCAATATTCCATTTTTTAAACTAGTAAAACTGAGAAAAAAAACATTCATAATTTATTTTCGTTTTATAATTTATTATTAGATGAAATAATACAAACACGAGAAAGAAAAGATCTGATACTAGATAATTTTCATTTATTCTATTGAAAGTAATGAAATTCAACTATTTCTTTCAAAATCAATGAGAACAAGCACCAGAAATACCTCTAAATTAGTTGATCTTTATTTTTTTTCCTATACTTGTGCTAGTTAATTTATAATTTATTTGTATGTAATAAAAAATTAATAAAATAATATTATTAGAAATATAAGACATTTAATTTATATTAATAAGTAAATGCATACTTCATATTTACTTATAGGTTGGTTATACCTGTCTATGTGATTGTACCCACTTTCATTATTTTAATACCTTAAAATGTGTGCAATAAATTCGTATAAAGGAAAATTTTCTTTTTTTATAAACAGATAGTGCACCGTTTGCTTTATCTTTCAAGGTTACTTGATCACTATTCAGCTAATTTAATAATAATAAAATATAAAATAAGAAGTATTTTATTGAAGGCTAATGTCGGATTTTTTTAAAAGTACCAACGACCATTTTTTGAATAACGTTTCAACGGTTCAAGCTATAGAGTTCGGGTTTTCACCGTTAGAAAGAGCAAAGCGGGAGACGTCAATCTGTATCAAATCCATCGGATTCAAGCCACCTTTATATAGCTATTTGCAGTCAGATATTTTTTTTGTTGTCAATTTTCATGAGTTTTCGTGATAAGCTAGCATCAAAATAGGGTAAAATGTACTCCAAGTCTCCCTATATTTATGCTAAAATTTTCATATGTTAACATTGAAGCGTAGAGAAAAAACAACCGAAAAGAAAACAAAAAGATTTGAAAATATTAGCATAAACATAGGGAGGTTTGGAGTACATTTTACCCTAATTTGATGCTAACTTAACAACAAAAAAATATCTGACTGCAAATAGCTATATAAAAGAGGCTTGAACTCAATGGGTTTGATACAGATTGACGTCTCCCGCTCTGCTCTTTCTAACGGTAAAACTCGAACTCTATAGCTTAAACCGTTGAAAAGTTATTCAAAAAATGGTCGTTGGTAGTTTAAAAAAAATCCGACATTAGTTTAAAAAAATTTTGACCGTTCTTAAACGATGGACACCTATATATGATAACGTGAGAAAAGTTAGCATCATATTCGAGTATTTCCTGTCCGAATTCGTCATTTTACCTGAGTTGAATTTAAGATTCATGAGTTAGACGTAGAATTCAATTCTGCATCGAACTCATGAATCTTAGATTCAATTCAGATAAAATAGCGAATCCGGACAAGAAATACTCGAATATGGTGCTCAATTTTCTCACGTATTAAAACGAGTTATATACCAGACGAATAAGAACAATCAACTTTTCGCTCCAGTTAGCTAATCAATGTGCTCTCAGCAGGACATATTCTTCTATTTTTGCTAACACTTTGATTATCAATATGCAAATCATTTTCTTCTTATGAATAAATGATTAATATCCAAGTATTCATTTCTATATCACATTGGAAAATCGTTACATACGACTGTTTCGATTTGCCTTTAATTAAGATTATATATCATTCAGATCATACAATATTTATCCTTACACTACTAATAAATGTTAAACATAAATAGAATGTCGACAATAAGCCTGGCATTATTTTTTCCACAAGTTCAAATTTTTTTTGTTTAAAAATATGCCAGATTATTGTCTAGAAAGATATTTATTGACGTATAAATCCAAACTTGCATCTGTAAAATAATAAAGTCTATCGCTTGCAAGATTCAATGACCAATATTTGAAGGAAACGAACTCCGAGTTGTTCAAAAATAATTCAACATCAGATCATTTAAATATTAACACAAAAATTTTGATGAAAAATCATTATTTTGATGTCACAAGAAAAAAAAAGATCGCTTGAGATGATAGTTTGAACATAATACAGATTTGAAGTAAGGTAATTAAAATGCAAACAATTTACAATAAAAAATAAAATATTGAATAAGTGAAAAACTGAAGAAGTTAGTATAGAAAATCCTTCATAAAATATAGAAATGATACAACTCTAACCATGGATTACACACGGTATTATAGAATAATACCAAGTCATTACAATATCAATTATAGTTATATAGGATGAGAGAAGTAAAAATAAAAATCCGATATAGCATGGAACATAATCTGATTGGCTCATCATATCTATATGAATTGAGCCTATTGCTGTTAGTTCACATGTTTAGCTTACCTCCGACAACCTTTAATAGCTTGACTAAATCATTTTTTTTCTTTTAATCATTGTTTCATATACTTGTACATATATACATAAAAACGGCTATCATTTAATCGATCAATAAAATAGATGAAATGAGTAGTAAACTCATTAAATGGTTAGTATACTGATTCTTACTCATTTAAAAAGAAGGTTAGAAAATTTTGATTTAAATCATGTTTCTAGTTAAACTAGAAATGAAAATAAGTTAATTTTATAAAAATGAATTTGGATGTCGGCTATCATAAAATGCATTTTCTTGAGTCTTATGTTGAGAACTAACGTAAGATGGCCGATAGCTCTTTGGACTTTTTGTCTGAAAAAATTATTGTAAATATCTATTTAAACGAGGAAACTATTAGAGTTGATTTATATTATCCTATTTTAATCCATTTAATCAGATTTTTCCCAACTTTCTTGTTATATGAATGACAATCTAAATACTGATCATTTCCTTTACTTACTGACCGATTAATAATTTCTCAATGAAAATAATAACACACATGACAGACAAAGTTCACTGCTTTATTAATGAGTGATCATTATTTTTTTTATACTATATAAGATGATAGAATATCAAATTTTTCTTTAAATAAATTTATTACTGTTACGTTGGAACAGAAACAGTAATATATTTATTTCAATCCGAAGTTAAATATTTTTTCATGAGGAGTATAAGTCTTTTCCGATTTGTTAGTTTCTTTATTTTTGTAAGCATTGAATTAATGTATGTTTTCTACATTAATTCAACCGAGAGAGATACTGCTCTTGCTGGGCAAAGACAATGGAAAGGCCTTTTATGTATGTATATGGTCTAGCCGCTCCTGGCCTTTGTACCTTTAATAACCAGGATTTCTCTGGTCTCGCACGCGTGAATATAAATACAAATCAATTCATTTTCATGGATTAATTTCTTTTCAATTAAAATTACACAGCAATCAAAATATAATAATCAATAGCTGAAAATAAATAACGTATATTTATCAGTTCATCCCGTTAATTTCATGGCATTTCAATATTAAATCGTTGTACTCGATTGTTATTATTATCAACAACATAGAGGTTACCTTGTCGATCAAATAACAATTTCTCAGGCCGATTGAGTTGATTTGCTTGTGTTCCTTGATTATTTCCACCAGCAATAACGTTTCCTTGTTGCGCTCCTTTAGGCCAACGTATAATTCGATGATTTTTGTCATCAGCTATATAAACAGTACCCAACTGATCAACTACAACTCCACTAGGACCATCCATTTGTGTCAGACTATTTCCATATCCTTGTCCACCAGCGACAACAATACCTTCTTTTGCACCTTCTCTCCATTTCATCACACGGTGATTATTCCAATCAGACACAAATACCGAATGTTCTCGATCGATGAATATGTAGTGGGGCGCATTGAACTGATCAAGACGGTTTCCTCTTCCATTTCCACCTGCTACTACTATTCCTTTGTATTCACCCATTCGATATCCTCTTACTTCATCCTTGGCAACATCAGAGGCATAGAGAAACCCATTGTCACCCATTGTCAAACCATAACAAGAGATATTCGAAATAATTATTTCTCCACTTGTTCCATTTTGACGAGGCCATCTAACTACTCTGCTATTCCCCCAATCACAAATAATAAGACTATCTCTCTCTTTATCCACGATCACATCTGTTGGATTATTCAATTGATGAGTACCATTTCCTTCTCCATATCCACCTGCTACTATTTGTCCATTTATTTCACCCGATCTCCATGTTACAATACGGTGATTTCCAAAATCAGCAACATAAATTGTTTGTTCATCATCCACATATAACCCGAAAGGGTAAAGGAGTGTTGGAACTTGTCCTCCTACTGTTTGGCCATTTTTGTTCCATTTGGCATTTGCAGGGATATCTACCAAACTGCCAGAAAGTGGTACTAAGAGAAAGGAAAAACATGATCATCATCAAAATGAATCTCTCATTTTCTTTGAATTGTGAGAAAAAAAACTTCTATGAGGTTGCTTTTCACTTCATTTAGTATGATAGAGAAGAAGAGAGAAAATTCTCAGTTGCGGCAGAGAAAACTACTATTATAATATGTATTACTGATCTTTATATCAATGATTTTTCAAATATAAAGACAACATAAGTTGGAGAGAAACTTTTTCTTGATACAAGTATTCTGAAATCCTGTAAAAACATGTATTAAAATCGTGATAGAAAAAAATATAAAGATATATCAGTAATGGATATTTCTTGTTCTGTAGCAGTCTTTTTTTTCTTTTCATATCTGTTGTTTCATTGAAATCGAGATAAAAAATATTTATATCTCACCCACAAGATATTATATTTCTTTAAGTTTTATTTCATATAATTTTGGACAATGTTTCATTGAACGGATAGGTAGCCTCACTGAAAAATATGTTTTCTCTTACTTTCATTCTCATTATCAACAATATTCATTTTGTCTCTTTCAAGTAGTAGTGAAGAATGTGCAGTATGATAATATTTGAACTCTTTGCTCATTGGGCATATAGGATTTTTCCTAGTAGACTTCTCAAAATACTTCTCGACGGATATTTCCATAGTCGAGACTCCTTCGTATTGTTTCTGAGGAGTCCGTGCATGAAGACTTCCAAGAGAGTTTTTTTTCTTGTGATTTAATTCTATAAAGTGCATAGATATTTTAAATGTATAAAGAAAATACGGCTGTTTAGGTATTTTTATATAATTGGTTCTAGAAACATCTGGCCGGTTTAAAAAGGCCAAAAAAAGTCAAACAAAGAATAGAAGTTTTGTTTTATTTAAAATTATTTAAAATATTTTGTTAAGCCGTATTAGTACTGTCTGAATAGATATTAGTTAAATAATTAGATATATATGTATATTAGATAGTTAGTAAGAGTCTGACCTTTTTGATTTCAAACTGAATTTTGCAAAATAAAATCGTCCACTTTTTTGTGTGACCCGCAGGTCTTGCGAATCTCCAGCTTTTTTCACATTTATCAGTACATACATCAACATATACACTGGTACCTTACTTCACATACTAAAGACCCTATAAATCCAATAAAAGTCTAAGATTATATATATAGGTATATAGTTACGACATACTAAAAGTTCTGACTACGATTAAAAAACTGTTGGATAAGAAGACCCATTTGGAATTGAGAAACCAAATATATTATTTTACAAAAGACATTGAGGCGCATCGAATAGCATATTTTAGATCTGATTTTCATAAGAGTTAATAGAGCTAGAATGAATTTACTAGTAGACGGTCATATATTTAAAAAGTTCTAACACATACAAAAACACTCATAAATCCTTGAAAAATCGTATTTTTACCTATGGCCAATAAGACGGTTAGAGTTGGCAAGCATATTAACTTGTAGTGTGTAACAAATTTTACAAAACTATATATTAAATTATTTTTCTACAAGTATTTTTCAAGGACATTAAGAGCCATAATGATCAATAAATGATGGCACTTTTAAGTGCATGTCTATTTACTAGTTTTTCTTTAAAGAAAAACACATAATAAGTATAAGAGTTTATAAGTTGTATGAGATCCGTCGAACCTATAATTCATTTTGAATTCGATCGTCTTTTTTTCTCTAAAATTCAGATCGAATTTAAATAGACCATTGTGTAGTTAGTAGACGCACAATGAAAGACTAGATTAATAGATGGATATTTGAATAGATAGAAACGTGTTTCAGCAATTAAGCAAAGCTTACTAAAAGTTTTGACAGATAGATGGATGGATGCTAGAAACGTATATATTTCGATAAACATTAGATAGAAAGATATTTAATAAATAGTCATATATATAGACAGATGAGCAGATGTGTAGATAACTAGGTAGACAGATAGGTAAAAAAAAGGAAGAATGGATAAGGGTTGTCTTTCTCATAGCACATCTTAACTCCTACTAATTGTTAAAATGCATCTCTAGAAGACTGATCCCTAGCTATCGCATCTGAAAGGGAAAAAGTCAATCTAGCACATCATTCGCTTGATCAAATCATCAGCCTAGACCACACCACTCCACTGACAGGTAGGTATCACCGATCGCTTTATTCGACACATCATATGCTCAGTGCATACTAGTGAACTGCACAGTGACACTTTTTCATTCCAATTCCGACTTCATGAAAAAAAAATTCTGGACTCCAAATATGATTCTGAAAAACTCCAGAATTGTTTGTATAGTTTAGCGTTGTCTTGATCATTCTCGTGGTCAGAATTCATTATCACGAGATGAAATTAGAAAACAAATCGAAATGCCCAGCCTTCATTAATACAGAATTTTGAGAAAAAAACTTGAAAAATTAATAGGAGATAGTAATGAATTAGAGAAATTTATGAATAAGGAAATAGTATCAAGTCAAGTGAGTGACGACAATCTTATCATAATATTGTCGTAAGCGATCATCAACAACAATTTGTACACTGAAAGACATATAAAGCTTTATTATTTGTTACATCAGCAAGTGATACAAACGATTCAGAAGTTAACAGTATATTTATGTTTGATATTTGACATATGAAATATATTTGTTGCTAATAAAAATAAATGTTTGAGTGTTTTACTGGTATAATTTTGATATTAACTCCAAAAGAATGTCTCTTAATCATTCCATCTCTAACTCCAATGGAGTTGGAGTTTCGAGTCCAATGCAGTACACTACTCAGAACCCTATCACGAGGTTTCAGCAAGTGTAATGTATATGAAACACTTGTTTAAGAGTTCTGGCAAAGAACCCCATCGGTATTGCAATTTGTCGAAACCTCTTTTTGAATTCGGAAAGAACGATTTTTTTTACAGAGTGGTCTACTTTCGACGCATCTGAGCTGATTCCTGATTGCTTTGCGTTCCGGTCTTGTTAAAAATTTCAGTCACTCGCAAAAAAATGTTGTTGTTTCATCTGCATTAGTTCACATTTTACTTAATTTTCAGTTTAAAGTGCCTAAATTACTATACGTATTATCAGCTATATCAAACCTAGAAGCAGCTAATGATTATTGAGGGTGAAGACTTTTTCAAATATACTAAATCCTTCAGGAATGAATCAGAAACGGTACTAACCAATTTTTTTTTCATGATATAAGAATATGAGAAAATATTTACCAGGCTGAGTAACCCTGTTCTGAAGTGTTGTAATATCCTCATCGACTTGTAGAGTACTCGTCATTGTGAGATCATGAGATGTCGAAAGTGCTGTACTGTTGTTTTTTTCATTAGACAATATCGTCAAAGTTAAATTAAAACATGTGACACATTTATCTTTTGTTGTTGAACCATCGATGTGAGATGAGCTATGTCTAATGAAACGAAATAATCTATGCAACGCTTTTCAAGCACTTGACTTACCGTCGCCAAAGCAGCTGCCACAGACAAACAGAAAAAACTATAAACGTAATCACAGCGACCACCATTACAATAATGTACTTGCGTGCGACTTGTCTATTTGACTTTGGGCCGCTCAATCTCGAATAATACACGCTTTCACTCTGCTTTTTGTTGTATCTCATTTGTCAAAATCTTACTGGATGTATTGATACAAAACACCTCATACAATTAAATTTACCAAAGTATCGAGTAACGACGAAATATACATTTGGTGTAAAGGTTAGATAGCACGCACTTTCTCCAAACACAAGCAATGATGATTGATTGATAGATAGAAGTTTGATAATCGAATCAATAAGAGAGTATTCGTTTTCATCTCACTTGCCGAAGGTTCCCCACATGTACATGATAATTATTCATGTGATGTGTTTCAACTAATATAAAAGACTCATCGAAAAGGATAATTAAGTAGAGTGAGGATCGAACAGACATATTCCGATCATTGGTCTGCCAGGTGACGGATCAATTAGTCTTACAAGAGAACATATTTGCGTGCGACATAAGGAGAAAGTTTAAAATCATTCTATCTTGTGAGCTCCTTCCCGAATATCTCGAATATGAATATTTTAGCTGTTCTCGTTTATATTTGAAAAAGAGAGAAGTCCAGACCTTTTCAGTTTTCAATGTTATTCTGCTAATAGATGTAGCATAATGTTTTTTTTACTATAGAATTCACTTAAATGATTATTTCATGTTTATAAAAAAGTCTTTGTAGAATAACAACAAGAACCTTCATGCGAACAAACTCTCTATCAGAAATGGCAGTACTGTATATGTTTTCCATTGAGGTATTCACTTGATTAAACCCTTTTTGTTTTGAGCAATTTCAGTAATAGTTACTAAACTTTTTATGAAAACAATTTTGAGGTGAAATCATGAAAAAATAAGACACAAAGTACCCTCATTTATTTTGCCAACTCGTTATTTTTTACTTCTTTTTATATGTCTTTATGTTTCCTCTTTTTTTTTCAGATACATTTGAACAGTTTCTGGATTAGATCATATGTGATTTTATAGAAAGTTCAAGCATTATCTTTTGGTAAAAAAAATTGTTTTTAATCAGAAAAAAAAAGCAAAATTTAAATTAAGTTTATTCTTCGTTAATAATTTTCAGAATTAATTTTCCTTGTGCTTTGCCACTTTTTGATTTATCAAATAATTTATAAACTGCTTCGATACCATCTTTTTGCCAATCAAAAACTGTATCAATCAATGATTTAACTTTGCCTGTTTCTAAAAATTTCGTACGCATATCATCTAATTCTTGATATGATGGATGAAGTAAATGAAAAATGTACGAATGATGTGATGAACAGAAGACTGAACCTAATTTTCGTGATACTATACGAGGTCCAAGTGTGATTGCTGTACCCAATGAAGTACTTGCTTCAGGATCATCACCAGCTATTGTAATAAATTGACCACCACGTTTAAGTATTTGTTGAGCGCCTAACCATTGTTGTTCACCACCAACACAATCGTATACTACATCATAATTTTTACCTTAATAAAGAACAAGATATTAAAAATTAACAGATCTCGTTTATAATTATTACCTTGCAATACTTCACCAAAATTTTTGCTATTATAATCAATAACAAACAATTGTTGTGGATCATCATTTATCTCGTCATTTTCTTGTACAATTTTATAACCTACAATCCTCGTCTTACAATAAAATATCTAGAGAAAATTAAAACAAAAAATACTAACCAAGTTTTTCTAACAAACTAAAATTTCTTTGCGAACATGTGGTTGCTACATGAGCACCCACTGCTTTAGCCAATTGAATAGCATACCAACCTGTAGCTGCAGCACCACCACATACAAATACCTTACTTCCTGGTCCAACAGGTGGTGATGTCTTGCTAAATAATACTTGATAGCTTGTTTCACATGCCAAAGGTACTGCTGCTGCTTCAATCATTGTTAAATTGTTCGGTTTAAGAGCAAATTGAGACTCATTTCCACGAACATATTCAGCATAAGTACCACCATCACCGTTAAGATTTCCATAGACTTTATCGCCGATTTTCAAACGTTTAACTGATGAACCAACATCGACTACAATTCCAGCAATATCATTACCAGGTATATGAGGAAATGAATATCGTTTAACAAGAGACATTTTGCCATTTAATAATTTCCAATCAATTGGATTAATTGAAGCGGCACAAACGCGTACAAGAACTTGATTGCCTGATAGGCGTCGAGGAACCGGTACATCCTGCTTTAGAGTAATGACATCGCGTGCTTCACCATAACCGCTTTGCTGAGCAGCTGCCATCATAGATGGAATATCATTACCAGTCTTGACTGTTGTAGATTCAGCCATATCAAGCAAGATTGATTTGAAGTAAATATTCACTTAAAATGTGTATAATTTTCACTATCTTTTTTGTCCTGCTCTACTTGATAAGAATTTATAAGAAGTATTAATATCTGCGTAGTAACAACAAAGGATTTCAACCTACACAATAACTATGTAAAGTTAAAAGATAAAGAACAACTAGGATATTTTTCTGTTCTTATATTAGTATATTTATTATGAGTGAGTGAGCGAAAGACAAATGAAATACACGTGTTTCATTTGTTTTTCAACTGACTATATACTATGCATGGTAACAGAAGATCAAAAAAAAATTCTCTATTCTTTAAAATTTGCAAATTCATAAAACATGTTAAAACACTAACGAAAATAAAATTGTAAACAACTATGATTTAACATATTTTCATAAAATTGATTTTTTATGTGAAATAGTTTGTTATAAAACTAAGTCAAAATTCCTCTTAACACCTAATATTTACATTTAAATTTAAGGATGTTAAGTTCATTTTTAGTTAGGCATAACTGACTAGTTTATTTTACTAACAACTTTATATAACAACAATAATAACAAAAAGAAAAGAAACAATCACACACATTAAAGAAATGTATTAATATAAAACTATAGATGGCAGGATATAACAATTCCATATTTTTTTTTCTTACTTCAGAAGCTAGATTTAAATGAGTTCCTACTTTATTATGTTTTCCCACCATACTATACACTTGATTTATTACATATTCTTTATCTTTATGAGCTTTTTTTTGAGTAAAATTTCAATCCAAAAAATGATCGGGCATCTCCTCATTTTCGACTAACATGCTCGCCTAACGCTTAAAATATTTTATTCATTCACATTTTTTTTGTTTATGAAAGAAAAATCATGATGCTATTATTTTCTCGAATTACGATATATGCAAAATATGAAAATCTTTTGATTATTTTTATTAGATGAAAAGTAGTAATATTATGTAGAGTTTTTCATTTTAACTGCGAAAGAAATCATCAGTATAAACTCTGCTATAAAGACATATAATCAGATTTAGTTAAGGTTGTGTAATCTAAATGCATGACTCAAAACAAAAAAATAATAATGTAAGATTTATGATATGTATTGTAGTTTCGATTATCATAGCGAAGTATTTTTTTAAATTATATAATTAAATGAATGAAATAATCATAATAAAATTCTGAAATATCGATTATAAGTCGACTATTAACATATTCAATTACATCATGAATAATAATAAATGATATTATTGATCATTCTAAATTAGATAAAGAAAAGGATGATAAATACTATAGAGATTAAAGAACATATAAAATCTAATAACCATCAATGATTATCAATAAATCAATAATAGAATTATTCATTTTTTGTATTGCAAACATAAAATTATCTTTCAAAGAAGTTTGTCAAGAAATTATGTCCTTCGAACAGGTTAACAATGACGCAAGCCATTATTTTCGTTTTTTCCCTTTTCTTTTCATGATTGATAATGTATGATGCATAATACATTACGTCAAAAATGTGATGATAGATCACATTTTTTTTTCTTCTTTTTTTCGTTGGAGTGGGAGGATTTATCTTGTTGTTTAAAAAGAAAGTTTTCTTCGTAAACAAACTCTACAATAGATACATACACACTTACTCTTATTCTAGACAGGCTAACAGAAGGCCACTTAAAAAAAAAGATTTCAACTAATCAATTATTATTTTAATGGCAACGGTATTATCTTCTATTTATCAGAATAAATAAACTTGAAAACATACTTTTAAAATTAAACAAAAAAAAATAAAAATAATTCCTTTATTTCGATTTTTTTATTATCTCTGCAAGAATAAATAAAAAATAAGTATTTTAATTACAAAAAAAAAATAACGTCTATATAAAATTAAAATAGTTTAATAATATAAACGCTCATATTATCTGTCGATCCTTTTTCTAAACAATAATCCAATAATTGTGATGCAATATTATCTAATGTTGTATTTGCTGCTCGTTGAGCTACAAAAAAAGCAGCTTGATCATTAGTTATAACATCCCAAATTCCATCACAAGCAATAATAACAAATGCTGCTAATGTATCTCTTTTATATTCAATAATATCAGGTAAAGCTGGTATTATATTTTTATCTAATGAATAATCTCCTAATGCACGAGTCATTGCAAGTTGATCTTCAACACGTAAAACATCATTTGAAGCTTGTGTTATTTTACCACCTGCTCTATGAATACGCTCTTGTTCTTTTCGAACATTAGGTTTATGATCTAAAAGAGAATCTTAAAAAAAAAACTTAATAATTAGAAATAATAACCTTTCGTAGCTGCTAAAACATGACCATCGAATGAAGTAATAATAGCACGAGAATCACCGATATTAATTAAAAAAATTCTTTCAGGACCAATAAGAGATACAATCTAAAAAGATATTTTTTATCAAAAGAAAAAAAAATAAATTATTTTTTTTTTTACTTACACAAACTGAGCCACTATCATCTTTAACTACTGTACTTAAATTTTTATCGAATTCAAGTAAAGTATGTTTAATAACTGTATGTAATTGATTAAGATCAAGTAGAGATGAACGAACTGGTTCAGTATATTCCTGAGTCATTTGATTAAGAGCAGCCAATAAATATGTATCCAAAAAATGTGCAGCATTTTTCGATGTATCAGTACCTAATAACAAAAAAAATAAAAAAGTTACTAGTCCTTTTATTATAATAATAATAATACCATTATGACCATCAAAAATAGCAAAATAAGACCAATATTGCCATAATTGAGTATCTAAAGGTATAACATGTTTATAATAATCTTCATTAGTTTTTCTCCATCCTTGCATTGAAGCAAAACCAAATGATTGATTACCATTTATTTCTTTATGAGTATGTGGTTTCTTTAAGAATAAATCATTTATACCATTATTAACTTTATGATTATGATGATGAGTAGACATACTAAAGTAAAATATATTTCGAATAGATAAATGATATGTATATATATATATTAGTTTTATTTTACTTATTTCCCTCGTATGTCGTTCTCTTTCTTTCCGATTACAATGAATATTTTTCTCGTCCGAAGTTTTATTCGTTCTTCTATATAAATTGCTCATTCAATCTTTCTCTACGGTCTACTATCAAATATTTATATAGCGTCATCTTATTTTTCGTATTCTCCTTCATAACCTTTTCTTGCGTTCTTCTAATAATAATTTTTTTTATTCTCTACAATCAAATGTCAATGTCATGGACTTATTGTCTTTTATCTAAATACATGAGATGAAGACGAAGGAAAAAGAAGTTTATGTATTGATTAGAGAGAATTTTTTTTTATTATATATTACTTAATCAATTTTATTATGTAAATAATAATGATTCACCAATTTTTTATCGTTCCTCTTAACTTTTGTCTTGATTTGTATGATAAGAATCTTTTTTTTTCTTGTAACAAACATCATAAATTATCTATTGATAAAAAGGACTTAAAAAGAAAAGCACCAAAAAATTTTGAGATATCAAAGCGTCAGTTTACACCTCTGATTGTGTAATATTAATTGATGAAGAAGTTCTATGGCGAATTAAATATGTTTTGAGAGTTTTGGGAGAACTTTGTGAATTATTGAACATGTAGCCACTATTATCAAGTGAAGAGTAATCAAGAAGAAAGTTAATACATGTATTATAAAGCTTAATTCATGAAAAATTGAAACAATGAATTACATTTCTTCAATGGTTATAGTGGGTGTCTCAGAAAGAATGGGCCTCTTAATATTTTGAAGATTTCTCTTTTATTATCCGTGTCATTAAAAACCTTTTCTTTTTAATAAAAGCAAATTAAATTTGTAATTGGTTGAACATAATAACAGGCTCTATTTTTCATTTCATTTTCCCATCACTTACTTCGCCCTATTTAAGAGCAAAATATACTAAAAGATGCGGCTTGAAAAACTCTATAATTTACAAAAGGCCACTTGTTTTATAGTTGCACTTTTCTGTTTTTAAAAAGACAAAACATATCAAGTAACAAGAAAATGAAATAACAAAAAAAACTATTTTTGTGGCACGTTGCAATTTGATCCTTCAAACTTTTATCCATTTTAAAAACAAAAAGCGCAACTAAAAAACAGATGATCTTATGTAAATTATAGAGCTTTGCACGCGGCATCTTTTGGTATATTTTGTTTCTAAATAGAGTGAAGTAATAAAAGTATTAGATGCAAGCCCGATCATCTATTATGTTGAACCAGTTATAAATTACAACTTTTGTGTACATCTTTATTTTTCAATTTTTTCCGAATATATCTGCAACAGTTTTATGATCTTGTCATATGTGGTTTTGTAGAGAATTTCTAGCGCTATCGTTTTATAAAGAAAAGCTTCTTAATGACAGATACTTGTGCATGATGTGTATAAGTTTGTCGGATGCAAGTATAGATGTGATCTAGAGTACGGATGACGTGAGATGATAAATTTGAAACTGTTCGTTGTTTTTCTGAACTCTCATCTATCGTTCTGTGTGCAAACTTCTTCCTATGTATCTTTCATATGTCCGTCTAATATTAATAGTTTAGGTCTTATTTAACAAATTTATTAGGATATTGATTGAATTTTACTTTTAGAGAAACTGCGACGCAAGTTTCCAAGCAATGGTTTGACAGAAAGTGAATTTCTTGAAATATGGTTTCAACGTTCATCAGAGAACAAACGTCAACTGAGACAGTTTGTTCATCTTCTATTCGATATCATCGATCAAGATTCATTCAGTTACGTGAATTTGTTTAATTAATCCATTCTGATCGATAGTTTTCTCATAAAAGAATGGAAATTAATTATAGCTATATTGAAGTATAATTGGTTCTTCATTTATTTCTCATTCAATCAGCTAAACCGAAGTTCTGAAATAGTTAGTTTCATGTAGAAAAACGAGAAAATTCACAGAAGTCTTAGAACTACAGCTAGTTCACATTCTACATATTAAAATACTCTATCATAAAAATGAAAGAAATTTCATGTATTACCTAAAATTTTAATAGTTTTTGTCGAGATTCAGAAAAATTTTCCACAAAGTTTAGAGAAACTATTTTAAAGCATTATAAAACTAAACTTGCACTCGAGGTGAAATTCAACATTTTGGAATGGTGTGAAATGCGAACTGAAAATAGATTGAACTTGAACTATTATAAAAATAACCTTATTTTGTATAATACGATATAAAATTCTTGATCGCTCCAATAGAAACCATAAAATTCAAATAAAATAATCACTACAAGGACGAGTCGGATCTGAGAAATCCATTTAAGAAAGAAAAAACCAAACTTAGAATATTATGATATAGATTCCGAAAAATTCTGATGAATTCAACAAAAGTCATTAGAATCTGCATTTTTTCTTTCGTTTAAAACTAGTAAGAAGCTTTAATGAATGATAACATTGACCGATTTAGGCATCTCTCTCATTTGCGAACATAAATAAAATGAAGTTTAAGCATTTACACCCGATTTCTCTTCAATTACAACAAATTCTAACGAATGATACTACAGTCCAATGAATATACTATAGGATTACGTGTGCACTAGTATAAGTTGTCTGGGTATCTATTTTAAACTGTACGACCTGTTAACATAAACCTAGATAACTCAACAAATAGCAATCATCTAACGATTCTTTAATCGTTTACTGAAAGAAGAGACTTACGATGTTGAAAATTGTTAAAGCAAAACTATTGATCTGAAAGAGAATGTTGAAGTGTTTAAGGGTAGAAAATTGCACTCAATCTTCCTTCTCCCCACAGGCCGTGACCGACACCATCACGAAGAGTGACCAATACCACATGAATAAAGCGTAACAGACCCTGTTCGAGACACTATGAAAGACTATTATAGATCGTTATCGGCACAACATCAAAGTCTGTAACAGAGTGTGATCGCGTTTGCATTCAGGATCATTATAGATATGACATTTTACGCCCAAAAGATTTATGAATCATGTTTTAATAAGAATTTATAGAACACTGATTCAATAGTACATAGAATTGGCATCCATGTAGAAAGCAGAAAGAACAGTTATATCGTGTTTTACATTTTAATCCCGTAGAGATTGCGCTAACAGCTTTTCATTGTAGAACAGATTGTTACACTCAAACTGCCCCTACTTTTTTAAAGTGCAATATATTTATGCACCAGCAACTACTAAATATACGTCTCCAGAATAATGGTGACTAATAGCATCAAAACACCGGTCCCACCGGTAACCGTCACCTTTGCATACCTAGTTTAGTAAAAAAAAGTCGTTCTGTTTACTCTAATCAAAAACTAATTCTTTGATATACCATAGACTGCATAAATTAAAACATAAAGTAACATGGATCTTCGACATAAATATGTCTCATATAATTGATTATACCAACTGTTAATCTACAAACACTAAACTAACACTATAAAAACAAACCAAATGAAGAAATAACTTATCTTAGCGTAATTCTAGCTTAATAAATATTCAAAACCGAAAATTAATTCAAAATCATATATCCTTGCGACAAAAAATAGTTGCAGTCTATATTTCTCATTTATTTAAAACCAATTATATATTCTGAAAGTCCCAGAAGTTTTCTATTATCCTGTATATTTATTTATTTTCTTATATTCATTTATTGAAAAGAAAATTTGACTATAATGAAAAATCCTCAATCGACACTTTTTTGCTGCTGTTTTTAATTTTTACTCCCACAGAAATAAATTATATAAAAGGAATTATACTATATGATACCGCATGAAGTTCTCTATCATTGTATGTGTTATATAAATAGTCACGTGGACAGACACGTGACAGTCCATTCTCCAGTATTTCGCATACATTGTAGAGCCTTCTGTGGTTCTCTGTATCTCTCTCTGATGTTCTAGAATGTTCCGTTTTCGATACTATATATACTAGTTGTTGTCGCTGTCTCTCATATTATTTGTCTTTCACTTCCTTAGTCAGTTACTCAGTATTCACTTAAACAGTCAAATCATTAATTCATTAGTAATGAGTGGCCATTTATCTACTGGCGATCAGTGGCGAATTATTTCGTTATATTTCAATCTAGGTGCGACTCCAGATCAAATAGCATCTATTATTAATTGTTCACGACAAATTTTTTTTAATATTTTACGATTATTTCATGAAACAAATAATATTATTGAATGAGAAGGATGTGGTCGTACTTTATTGAACAGTGAAAAACGAATTCAGAACAACACAATTATATATAGAATGATAGAGAACTTCGTGCGCTATCAAATAGTATAATTCCTTTTATATAATTTATTTCTCACGAGGGTAATAATTAAAAACAGCAGCAAAAAAATGTCCATTTTTAGTACTTGTCGATTGAAGATTAAATGAATATAAGAAAATAAATAAATATACAGGATGATATAGAATCTTAAGCTCTATCAGAATAAATTACTACTTTTTTCAAAAGAGCATTCTATAGTGATGAAAGATTTTAATAACTATTTTTGATGACAAAGAAAAAAAACCAGATCTTTGGAAATCTGGACATGAGAGTGCCTTCATTGTGCTTAAATTGTTTTTCAATCAATAAATGCAAGAAAACAAGTGAATATACAAGATGACAGAAAACTCCAGAGGTTTTCAGAATATATAATTGGTGTCAAATAAATGTCATTATATAGTGACAATAAATGGGAAATATAGGCTGCAACTATATTTTGCCGTGAAGATATATTATTCTTTTTTTCGTTTGAGTGTGAGGATTCATTTTGTTATTTAGAAAGAATTTTTTCTTCGAAAATAAACTCTACAATAGATACATACACATTCACTCTCGTTCCAGACAAATTAACAGAACGGCACTTAAAAAGAACGATTCCAACTAATCAATTATTATTTTAATGGCAACGGTATTATCTTCTATTTATCAGAATAAATAAACTTGAAAACAAACTTTTAAAATTAAATAAAAAAACAAAAACAATTCTTTTATTTTGACTTTTTTATTATCTTTGCAAGAATAAATAAAAATTAACTCTTTTAATTACAAAGAAGAAAGAACGAATAACGTCTATATAAAATTAAAATAGTTTAATAATATAAACGCTCATATTATCTGTCGATTCTTTTTGTAAACAATAATCTAATAAATGTGATGCAATACTATCCAATGTTGTATTTGCTGCTCGTTGTGCTACAAATAATCCAACTTGGTCATTAGTCATAACATCCCAAATTCCATCACAAGCAATAATAACAAATGCTACTGATGAATCTCGTTTATATTCAATAATATCAGGTAAAGCTGGTATTATATTTTTATCTAATGAATAATCTCCTAATGCACGAGTCATTGCAAGTTGATCTTCAACACGTAAAACATCATTTGAAGCTTGTGTTATTTTACCACCTGCTCTATGAATACGCTCTTGTTCTTTTCGAACATTAGGTTTATGATCTAAAAGAGAATCTTTAAAAAAGACATAAAAATTACGAATAATAACCTTTCGTAGCTGCTAAAACATGACCATCTAATGAAATAATAATAGCACGAGAATCACCAATATTAATCAAAAAAATTCTTTCAGGACCAATGAGAGATACAATCTAAAAAATATTATTTATTAAAAGAAAAAATAATAAATTATTTTTTTTACTTACACAAACTGAACCACTATCATCTTTAACTACTGTACTTAAATTTTTATCGAATTCAAGTAAAGTATGTTTAATAACATTATGTAATTGATTAAGATCAAGGAGAGATGAACGAACTGGTTCAGTATATTCCTGAGTCATTTGATTAAGAGCAGTCAATAAATATGTATCCAAAAAATGTGCAGCATTTTTTGCTGTATCAGTACCTAAAAACAAAAAATAAAAAAGTTACTAGTCGTTTTATTATAATAATAATACCATTATGACCATCAAAAATAGCAAAATAAGACCAATATTGCCATAATTGAGTATCTAAAGGTATTGCATGTTTATAATAATCTTCACTAGTTTTTCTCCATCCTTGCATTGAAGCAAAACCAAATGATTGATTACCATCTATTTCTTTATGAGTGCATGGTTTCTTTAAGAATAAATCAATTATACCATTATTAACCTTATGATTATGATGATGAGTAGACATACTAAAATAAAATATGTTTCGAATAGATGAATGACATGTACTTTCAATGAAAGAGAAATATATATATTTAGTTTTATTGTACTTACTGCCCTCGTTTCTTGTTCTCTTACTTTCCGACTACAATGAATATTTTTCTGGTCCAAAGTTTTACTCGTTCTTCTATATTAATCGCTCATGTAATCTTTCTCTAGGGCCTACTGTCAAATATTTATATAGTGTCGTCTTTTTCTAGTTTTGTCCTTCATAACCTTTTCTTGCGTTCTTTTAACTATTTCTTATTCTCTATAATCAAATAATCAATGTCATGGGACTTTTTGCTTCTTATGTAAGTGCATGAGATGAAGAGAAGAAAGAAATTATCTCTTTTTATATTGCTTACTCAAATTCAATTTGTCAATTTTATTATGTAAATAATAATGATTCACCAACGATTGTCATATTTTTTAATCATATCTCTTAACTTTTGTTTTGTATCGTATGATAAGAGTCGGTTTTTTTTGTAATAAATTTCATGAATTATTAATTGGTAAAAAGGACATTTTTCTCCATTATTTTATTACTGAAATATTAATTCTATAAAACAGATAGGTTTTGAAAAAAAAGTACCTAAAAATCTTGAGACATTGCCGTCAATCGAAGCGTTAGTTTACACCTCTGGTTCTATGATATTAATTGATGAAGAAACTCTCTGACGAATTAAATATGTTTCGAGAGAACTTTGTGAATTACACATAAATCGGGACGCAGTTGAACATGTAGTCATTGTTATCAAGTGAAGAGTAATCAAGAAGAAAGTTAATGCATGTATTATAAAGCTCAACTTATGAAAAACTGAAATCATATAGATAATGAATTATATTTCTTCAGTGGTTATAAAATAGATTTTGGATTTAATTTTTATCTGTTTGTTTGTTGCTTTTGCTCGCATAAATGTAATAGAACGAGAGAGACATTACTTCGATCTACAGGATGGCACATAACCTTTGCTTCCCTCATCTTCGTTCTTATATGTCGATAATATAATAAAGTTTTTTTTACATCAAATTAAAGTACTTCGAAAACTGAATCCATTTATACTAAATAGTAAGTGTCATCAAAACCTTTTAGTGTTGAACTTACGAACTTTTAGAAGTTTCGAGATTTTTTTTAGTACAAAAGATAAAGATGATAATAATACAAAAATAGAGTAACAATTTTTCTTTGGATATTTAATTGTAGACTCAACAAACTTACTTGAGAAATATCAAAAAATCTTTTTTTTTCAAACTAAAGAAATAAATGTTTTTTTTATTATTTATACGACTTGACAAGTCCCGAGATATACTCATTAAACACAATTTTTGACGATGTATCTGATAGATATATCTGGAGACATGTGAGGCTGTATAAATAAAAAAAATTTTTATTGAGAAATTGAATGTTTTTCTTTAGTTTGAAAAAAAAAGATTTTTTGATATTTCTCAAGTAGTTTTGTTGAATCTATAATTTCAAAAATTTAGTCATATTTTTCAATTTTGTAGACCTCGATGAGCCCTACCGGACCATACAAAAATATCCAAGGAAAAAATGTTGCTCTATTTTTGTATTATTGTCATCTTTATTCTTTGTGCTAAATGTTTTATTCTTCCGATAATCAATAATTAGATCCTTTAGATGGTTACATGAATCATATAGTCCTCTTTTTTATATTGTGGTGTAATATCTAAGTCTTCAAAGAAAAGAATCTTGAAAAAATGATTTCAAAAAATAAAATCTCGACTGTCTATTATCTTTCTGAATTCTCATCTATGGTTCTGTGTGCAAACTTCTTCGTGCGTATCTTTCATATATCCGATTAATATTAATAGTTTAGATCTTATTTAATAAATTTATAAGGATATAGCAACAAAGTAAAAAAATCATGCAGACAACATCAAGAAAATATCATTTTTGACAATTTTCGTTTCGATTAAGTTATTTCTATATTTTATATTCTAAAATTTTACTTATTAATGTCAATAGTAATAGAAGAAATATAGGAAACGCGTTTTGGTGTTGTATGAAAAACTCAAATATCCACCGAAAAGTTTATTAAAAAACAGAGAAAAACTAACACAACCGATACACTAAGAATTCAAATATTATCAAATCTTACAAACTTCACTACTACTTGAGAAAGATAAAACACTGGCTTAGTTAGTCGATAGGAAGTTGTCATACTCTATTCTAGATGCAATAATGACTTCATTCTTTTCAATTATTTTTTCTGATTTTTCAGAAGCCCTCTGAAAAACCATATTTGAAAAAACTTAGGATTTCATTGGTTTTAGATTGGATATGTTCCCTCATCACATCTGCAAAATAAAACGAGGTCGAGCTCTCATTAGTGTGCTCCGTTCAGGAGTTATAAACATTTTCGTGTTTTTTCGACCCTTCATCGAAGTCAGATCGTCAAACAGAGGATATATTCGCAATTAGCTTGAAAAACTGCGGCGAATGAAATTTTTGTTAACCTTTATTTGATGATTTGACTTCGCTGAAGGGTCGAAAAAACGCGAAAACCACTGAAAATGACGCTTCTAGAGTTCTCGGAAAAATACTTATAACTCCTGAACAGAACATGCTAATGAGCTCGGCTTCGTTTCATTTTGCAGACGTGATGAGGGAACATATCCAATCCAAAACCAATGAAATCCGAAGTTTTTCCAAATGCGATTTTTCAGAGAGTTTCTGAAAAACTCAATAATATCTTGGGAAGTTAGTTGATTATTACATGCTTATTCTCAGTCACGAAAACTCGACCTTGCTAGCTAGTATCGTTCTTGAGTTATTCAAAATGCTGCCAAGTACATTCTTTTTTGAAATGGATTGTAGAAGATTTTAACATTTATCTACACCGAAATATATGTGACACTCTGAATGATATTGATTGATTTCAAAAAAATGATCATCATATTCCCATGTTTATAAAGGCATGATGGGATTCAATAATATATTATTTGAAAGGCCATCACGAGCAGTCAGAGTTGATGCAAAAACATGATAGTTATACATTGTTCTGTGTGTCTTACGGGATACTCTTTATATAATGTAGCTGCATTGATACAATCATTCATTAGAATAAGTCCGATGACTTTCATCGAAAAATTTAATAGATGTAATAGTCTTCCAATCTTAATGTCTATGAAATATCTCATAATAAAAGAATTTCGAATTGAAATTACACTAAGAAAATGGTGAATAAACGTTTTCATGTAAATATATGAGTTTCATTTTTCTCAGAAATTACCATCATTAATATTTGTTTCACTCGTTGCCGAAGGATCATGAGAAAAATGTATTGGTATTATTTTTGAAATCAATTATTTCTGTTCTAATGATAAATACATGTATAAACATACTTGTAGACAAAATCGGTACTCTTCGTCTTGAGAGGCCGAGAAAGAAAGAAAAAACCAATAATTTATTTTTCGTTATAGTATTAAATCAATTGGCGTTTTTTGAGTATACTTGAAACTAGGCGTAAATCGTTGTTTTTTTTCTATAAGAATCGATGTATATATATATAGAAGAGACATGATATCACTGTAAAACTGTAACGATATTAATTCGAGCTGATTTATCTATTCGTATTTCTTATTGAATTTGTAGCAGAAAAATGAATAAGAGTAAATTAATGTTTTATTTGATCTCCATCTTGGCATTGATGACAATGTATTGCAATGCAGGAAAATCGAAACAGAATATGCAACCTGGTGCCAAACGTAATTGTGTTCCTCTTGGTGGTTTATGTGAAAATAGAGATGATTGTTGTGGTAGTGATGATCCCAATATCAGACATTGTGTTCGTTGTGATCGACATGGAGTTATTGTTCAATGGGGACGTTCTCGTTGTGGCTGTGACACTACTGGTACTGTTGCTATTGATCTTAAAACTCATGCTATTACCACTGATATGTGTAATGGTCAGGATACTACTCGTGCTCGTTGTGTTACTCGTGTTGCTCCTCTTAATCATCGTAATTATCGTGGAAAAGGTGCAACCATAGTATGTTAATCAATATTATACTTTGATAATAATTCATTAGAAAAATATTATCATATTTTTATGCGATTATTGATATATTCTTCTTTGAATTTATTGTTTCGAATATTGTATAATTTAATATTAATTAATTACTTTTTTTTCTTTTTAGGGCACAAAGGGATAAACTCGTCAAGAAAATGGAAAATAATCATTAATATCAATGAACATTATCAAGTGGTTATCTTCCTTTTTTTATATTTTTCTCAATTTTCAATTCTACTAAAATATAAATATTTAAAGCATATTCTGCTTATCTTCTTGCAAATATTATCCTATATCTACAATAATTATGAACAATGTATCATTAGTTTTATGAGTACAAAAGAATTATTTAGTCGATTATAATTTAATTGAAGATGAGAATATGAATGTTCTGGCAGATAGTATATTCCATATTTAAGATATTATTAATCTCAATAGTTTAGTCATGATAGAATAGATCAATGAATTCACAACTAATTCTTTCATTTATTTGTCTAAATTCGTAAATATATGTATTTCTGGTTTCCATTCCTTGAATATCATATTCTAGTCTTCTATTATGTGATCTTCTTATTTTACGATTATTTTTCTGTTCTGTTATGATTTGTAATGAAGGAAAAATGCTTTTCACGTTCTGTATTTCATCATTACTGATGACTCATTGTTTAATTTGTCAATTATTACACAATAACATGAAATTTATGCATCTTTTCGATTTATTTTTGTCATTCCGACAAGCAAAAGAACTTTACAACAAAATCAGAATTTTTGTATGTCATTGGAAAATTTTCCTAATGAACTTATTATTAGAATTTTATCTTATTTATCTGCTACTGATGCAGTAATTGCATTCTTCAATCTTAATTATCGTTTTCAATGTTTAATTTTCGAATATTGTCGAACATTTGATTTGACATCAATTAGTAAAAGTCAATTTGATATTATTTTTCAAAATCATAATACAAATCTATGGTATTCATTAAAACTTTCTGATAATGAAAATACACCTGGACAAGTTAAATATTTCTTTGAAAAATATTCATTTATTGATCGTTTTTCTCAACTTCAATCGTTATCTATTGTTAAAATGGCACACTATAATCAATATCCAATATTATCTCAACTTTCATTTCTTCCAAAACTTGTTTCACTCGAAATTGAATCTTTATGTGGGAATTCTATTCCAGAATTTGATCTTCCAACATTAAAGAAACTTACATTTAGTTCATGTGCTAATACAGATTGGCTTAAAGTAAAAGAGAAAATAAATTTTCAAATTATTGCTTATTGTCCTTTATTATTTCTTTAGAATTTTTCTCAGATTGAAACTATTGAATATACAATAACAAGGTGTCGTTCAAGATATAAATCATTCATATGGCCAAAAACATTAAAACATCTCAAAATCATCTTTACAGAGAGTCATCATTGTTCATTAATTCAACAGTCACTTACTAATTTATCTCAATTAACTGATCTTGAAATTTATCAAAAGGAAAGAGATGATTTGCTTCCGAATGGTGAAATATGGGAACAAATAATTCGTTCATCATTTCCATTATTAAAAAGTTTTAAATTCTATTTTCAAACCAATTATTCTAATCATCGAATAGATCGAATCAAAGAAATCGTAGCATCATTCTCGACACCCTTCTATGTATCTGAAAAGAAATGTTTTATTCGTTGTCATATATCTGCTCGTCGCGATGTCATTGCTCGTGATGCGGAAGACGGCACCTATTATACACATGTGCAACATCTTGTTTTTTATACAATCCCATTTCCTTTTCAAACATTTACAATTTTTAAAAATTCAAAAACTATGACTTCAATTAGTTCGAAAAATACTCTCGATTATTCAAATATCAAAACGCTATTATATGAAAGTTGTATAGCACCTAATCAAAATTTTCGGCGAAGCCATATTATTAATTTAATCATTAAAAGTCCTTTCGAATCGCTCGACTGGGTACATGTTTTCACAAAATTACAACATTTAACTATTGATGATGGAGCAGTACTATCTATAGAAAATTTCAATATTTTATTGAATAATATACCATATTTATATTCATTAACTGTGAAAAAGAGTATGCTAAAAGTATTGACAGATAATTGGACTGATATATGTGTATGTAATCATCTATCACGAAAGATTCGTTCATTAACTTTTCATTCAAACGAAGATTCATCACAATGTTTTCATAGAAATGAACTGGAGAAAATCTTGCCAATTTTTTCTTCCAAATGTCGACATTTATCAATAGGTATTCATTCACGAAATGATACGATTAATTTTATTTTACGTAAAATGTTTCAACTGAATAGTCTACATGTTCATATTCAAACAAGAAATTCGCCACCAGTGACTCTCGAATGGTTAGAACAACTTCATATGGGATTCAATTATTCTAATTGTTTCATTACTAATGTTCGAAATGATCATTATTTTTGGTTAGGATAATATCAATATGATTGAGCAACATATATCTATGGAGAAAAGTCTTTCTTGTCTCTCTCTTTATGCTCCGTTACAATATTATCAAGTAGAGGCATAATCTTTATTTGCTTTAATCAAGAATTCTATACACCTCTTCATACTATTGACTAAAATCTTAGCTAAACCAATTGATAGGTTATTCCGTACCGCTTTTATTTCTTATTCGGATTGTCTTTTTTCTTATCGCATGTGTCATAAGTGACCAGCTGTTTTCAGTTGAATTTTGGTCGGATGATACAGATGGCTATGGTAGAATTTCAATCTCATTATCACCTTTCCATTTGACCGCTAAACGGTATTTGTATTTAGAATCATTATTCCCTTGTGCAAACCGACTACTTCCTCGAGAGATCAGATATTTAGTTTAATATAGTTTAAAATATCTTATTGAAATAAAGATATCAGATAATTACTTACAACTGCGGCACAAAGTTCTAAGTAAATAAGCAGATATCACCCAGGTCGAAGACGCGCTGTCGTAAGTCAGATGCCAAGCGCAGGATCCTACACAACGTCGTAATTCTCGTTCTGAAGACGAATTTATACGATCGCTGTTTACGGACAAGCATGATTGATCTGAAATCCTACAAGATCCTTGCATGATCTTGGTATCTAGATGAAATCTTGCAAAAGTCTGACAAAAAATCGTCTTTCCTGCAATCTCACATCAAGTCATATCATATTTTCTTTAAAGTTCTTATATACATTTTAAATCTATTGAAAATGTATAATAGTATTTCAATGACTTATCTGTTTTATGAAAATAGTACACAAATATTTTCCGTAATGATCATAGAAGATCAGTACAAAAGATCTTGTAAGATCTAGTGTCTGATTTTATTTGTTATTTAAATGATGATGATTATGGTGTAAGATAATTCAAATCCAATATCAATGTACCTATAATTTAATTACTCAAAGTGTGAAGTACTACTTTTGTATAACGATATATATATAAAATGAAGAATCTTGAGATTTTATAATAAGTTTTGAAAAAATCATATTTATGTTGTCTAGTTTTTATTATTATTTTTGTTTTGTGTCTTGTAACATCTTGTAGATTTTCGTCCTGATTGAAGGTCGAAAACGATCATATAAGATCGAAAATTTCCATTATTTTACAAAGAATAAAAAATTAAAACTATAAATTAAAAACTACATAAAATCTACCACTTCAAAATTTATTATAAAATTTCAAGACTTCAATTTTTATGTAATATTATCTGTTTGCGTTATATATATATTCTTTGTTTTTTCCATAAAAACAATATATTTACGTATTCATTCCAATAAGTGACATATTTATTTCTACATCGGCTTAACATTAAATAACAAATTTTATGATTCATACAAAGAAAAATATCTATTTGTAGCACATTTAATCCAATGTGCTATTTGACTCAATATGCGAAAAAAAAAAATGTTTACACCAAATAAAAAAATTTAAAAAAACTACATATTAAAATTACAAATTATTTCAAATATATTAAGTCACACATATATTAGTTAAAACAAGTTGTTAAATTTTTGTGCTGCATGTCTTAATTCATTTATACTTTGTTTTAATTGTGGATCATTATAATCATATGTAACAATATTTAATCCAGGAAAATTAAACATTAATAATTGTTTTAAATTAATTAATAGATCACTACTAGGAGCATA
>JAJEKB010012105.1:0-16472 GCA_022393335.1 Macrotrachela quadricornifera | reverse complement strand
TTGAACATCCTTCACATTTATATGTAATTTTTTCTTTCTCACATAGAAAACATTGCTCTCTATTAGTAGTTGCTATTGCCATTTGTTAAAAATATTTTCAATAATAAAGTATGTAAATATTTGAAAATGTGAAAAGGACAGAAAAGAAAAGAAAAATTGCTTTCATTTGTTTCAATGTGTGAATATTTGCAATAACAAAATGAGGGCATTAGTCGAATATGTAGATATTCTCATCTTCGCGTCTTTCTTGAGGGTATGACCAAGAGGGTCGAGTTTATCAGTGTTGACATAGTCGACTAATACCCAAAATAAGTCAATAGCAACAAACATTAGTTGGAACTAAAGGAACGAAAAATATTTTGTTATTAAAATAGCTTCCGCCATTAAAAAGGACGGGTGAGAAAAGTTATTTTTCGATTTTGTATTTACGATACATTAAAAAACGAACTACACTGAAAAAAAAGGTTTCGTGATTTGAAATGAATTCGAAACCCTTTTTTGGGTTTCGTATAAAACTATGAAACCTTGGAAAGACAAATGTTTGCACTCCGAGCACTTTTTCAGGGTTTCGTAGTTTTATACGAAACCATTTTTTAGTTTCATGTGACATCTTTTTTTTCCAGCGTGTAGTATGCGAAGGTGTTATAAAAATTTTATTTATTTTTCTCTTTGGTATTAATAAAACTATACGTATGAAAAGTTAGTAGTTGATTGAAGTCTTTTGGACATTGAATGACCTCTGTGGCCAAGTCAGAAAATATAAACAGTAAAATAAAAGGTGTTCTACCGAACTTTAAAGGTTTGGTATTGTTTTATGAAACGATTTTAAGTATCGTGGCATGAAAATCGTTTGGTAATCTTCATATCTTTTGTACAAAATCGGTGACAGTTCCATGTGACACGCAAAGGTTCCGTATAAGTACTACGAAACTGTTCATAGTTTCATCAATGGTGTACGGTTCGGCATGTCTTCTACGAAACCATGGCTGCTTTCATATAGTGTGATTAGAAGTATTATAGAACTTACAAAACTATGAATGACTTTGCAGAACTTATACGAAACTTTTAGATGCTTTATAAAACTGACAACGATTTTCTAACATGTATACTGAACCTATAGATCATTGGCGAAACTGTTAATCGCTTCGTATAACATATACGAAACCATTATATGGCTTTCAAAACCATCACTGGTTTCGTAAAATGTACCCGGAACCTTCAGATAACCTGCTGAACTAATAATGGTTTCGTATAAAACGAATGGAATCTTCAGATGATCCATTAAATTATTAGTGATTTCGGACAATGTATAAGAAACCATTATGTAGCTTTCGAAACTAGTGATGGTTTCCTACTATGTATACCGAACCTTTAGATAAGTTGCAAAACTAAGAATGACTTCGTAAAAGATATACTGAACCATGAGTTGATGTACGTAAGTGTAGATGGATTCGTACAATGCATGTAGAACCATCGTACGACTTCGGGAACTACCAATGGTTTCGTGTAGTGTATGCCAAACCATAGTACACAGGATATTGTATAACCTTTACGTCCCTTCCCTCGGCAGCTTCAGTGGTAAACGATATTACAAAGTATTATATACCATATGAAAGTCCATTAAAAACTGGATCTATATGTGTAATTAATAGATCACACAACAATTATTGGCTATTAGAATTACTGAAATGTTTTTTAGTAAATGCCAAAATGAGTCAGTATTTTACAATTTTCATTCTTCATGTACGTAGTCCACGAAAAATAATAGAAGATACGTAGATTTCCACGGTACCCATCCATGATGTTATTCCAACAGTTTTTTCGTCAAAAAATGCAAAGAACATGTCTCTAGATGCAGTTTTTGATAGAGATCATGGATCTGCTACTATTTTTTTTTTATGAAACTGTATATGAAGAATTAAAATTGTAAAATAGCAGCTCATTTTGGCATATAGGGAAAAACATTTTAGTGATGCTAATAGCCAATATTTGTTGGGTGGCCTATTCATCACACTCATTGATTCATCTTTTAATGGACTGTAATGTGGCGTAGAATACTTTGTAATATCATTTACAGTTGAAGTTGCTAGAGGAAGCGTAAAGGTTATGTAATACCTTGCAGATGAGTTTCAAAAAAAACAACATACTAGTACAGTTCAGGTGACGATTGATTGCATGGGCTTAATGTATTAAAAAATCGTAAGTTAGAAAAAGAGAAACAAAAATTGTTAACGGCAAATCAAATCAAGTCAGTCAAGTGAATTCAGCATTGTCAAAATTTTTTTTCAAGTCAACTAAATCAAGTCGGCATTGTGAAAAATTTCTAATAAGTTACTCTGGGCAAGTCAAAATTGACTTGACTTGCTCAGCTCTATTATGTGTATTGCAGCGGTTTTCAATATAGTCTGAAGTTTTGAGATGATTTCTAGCACTTGAAATTATTTTCTTCCAGCTGCTAACTCAAACAAGCCTTGCACGAAGTATGTTTAGATGGCTCGAAGGAAGCAGATACAGATATGTCTCAAAAAGTTGCACGTATTAGTTCTGAGATACCGGTCAAAAAGTTACTAATTGTACCTTGAAATAGCTCTCAAAAAGTTCTTTATAGTATCCTTGAGGGTGCGTTAAAACTTACGGAACCTTTTTGTTCACTACTCATTCACCGTTTCGTTTTGCCGATACAGGCTATATAAATACGAGTCAATCTATGAAAAATTGTCGTCATGTAGAAGATGTTTTAAGATTAAGTGCTTGTGTAAATGTTGTGTTGTATTGTGGAATACATCCTGCGCATCTGAATGTAAATGATGAAGTAAGGACTGTTTTGATAATTAGTATCGTAGTTAATTGTATATAAATATAGATTGCGTGACAACACTGCCGAACCCGATATTTTCCGAAACCTTGCAAGTTAATCGGTAAGTCTGCTGTATTCAATAAATGAATTTAGTTTTTATTGTAGATTGTCCGCAATGTGGGATTCGGGGCTCTATTTATTATCTAATCCAGATTAACTTATGTTTTATTTCGAGTCTACATTTGTATCAAAAATCATAAGTTTCAGTATAGAAAATACACATATTTACTTTCTCTTTTTAGGTCAACGCACATGTGAGCTGTATAGGTAAGTTTATGTTACTATATAAAATTAATTCATTCACTCTTTATTATAGACTAATTCGAGAAACTATCTGGCGATTAAGTGTTATTTTTGACTGATGAGGAAAATTCCAGAGGTATTCAAGCAGCTTAGTCTCCATCTTACATCCATCAGTCGCTCTCATTTAGATATGAAAAGCTCAATAAAATTTGTGCACGAATTCTATTGAAATTTTCATATCTAAATGAGATTGACTGACAGATAGAAGGTGAAAACTAAACTGCGTGAATACCGCTGAAGCTTTCCTCATCAGTTGTTGATTCGATGACAAAAAAAGGTTCAGTGCCAATGAGTACATACAAAACCTTTTTTCAGTTGATGTGAAAGGTTTAGTACAAAAAATCTTCCTCTGAAACTTCTTTTCAATCTGGCATAAAAGGTCCAATAGGAAACCCTCGCCACGAAACCTTGTTTAGAAATTTTTGAAAAGCTTTCGTACGGAATCTTCTATTTACAGTGCATAACGATATTCATGAATTATGTACTATGCGATAAAGCTTGTCGAGCTGCGTGAAATGAGCTATTTCTAATAAGTGATTGAAGTTAAAAAGCGAATCGTCAGAAAATATACAGAAACAGTTTCTCCTTGGAAGTATTTCGGAGATGTTATGGACTAAAATATTAATTATATTTAAGTAAAAAATATACTAATCAAATAGATATCCCCAAGCTAGTTCTCGCTCATTTGTATATCTTACAAGGAAAGTATTTACGATAATAAAATACTTTGAGCTTTAGACTACGCTTAATTTGTAGTACCTAGTGAATAATAACATATTTTAAGTCTCTTCATTGTTCCAAGATGAAGTTATAACTACTTTATTAGTTTTTCAATCTATGAAACTGTATCAACAGCAGTAATAAATGTATGAAAATCGATTTGAAACTTTTTACATAAAAAAGCCTTACAAATACTAGAACATCTTGGAAGTTTCAATCAAAACAAATGTATGCTTCTTGATATTAAAAATTTAACTTAGACAACAGTCATTGTTCGGTAATTCATTGTCTGAAGAAAAATCTGTAGAAAAGTCGTAACTTCGTTCCGAACTAATAGGAGAATGAATCACCATAGAATATTTCACTATGCACTAGATTCTACAAGGTAAAGGTAGTCTACGTCTAGAAGAATTTTATCATTTAGGAAGGTTCTATGTAGAATATCCTAGGTCAGAATTTGAGTATTTACTCGCATAATTCGCTATTAAGTGCTCTCCAGATCCAACCAGTTCCTTTCCAAATACTACTTGATGAACTCTATTCAATACACTAGTCTCTTTCTAAAAATCACTCTTTCATTCATTTCAAAAGTGTTAATCATTATGAAAAAAATTCCTGCACAAATTGTGACGGATTTTTCTGAAGTTTTAATGTTTGTTTAGTATTCTATTTCTCATAATTAGAGTTTTTTCGTTGAACGAAAGAGTAATTTTTGGAAATAGACTACTTCATCGTGTAGACATCATTGAGTAATATTTGAAGAACAATTTACAGCAAATTATGGCAGAGAAATGGTCGTATTACAACGTAGGATATCCTAGGGTAAAACCACACATTTTTTTCAAAAGAGTAGATGCAGCATTTCAGCATTGAATTCCACTATAAAGTATTTAAAAGATGCTGAGATGCTGAACCCAAGTAGTTAAATTCCATAATCAGATTCAATAAGGAACCAATGGAAGTTCTATTGAAATCCTATAAAGTCTGATTAAATTCTACACGATTCCGTGATACAGAATCGTTAATAGATCCGTAGCGTTAAAAGCTGATGGAATGCTACAATCAGAAAAGATTGAAAGTTAATGTTGTACTCTATCACTGATTAAATCAATACTAATTAAATGAGAAATAGATAGGTCAATGTCGTTGAATTCGTTAGTGGTTTTGTCGACTGCTTGGCTCTTACGAGATTCGATCGGATTTGGTATTGAGTTGATGGACATGGGAAGATTTTAAATCTGCACTTTCTTTCATGCTTGTAATATCTGCTTTTGTCCGATGACCGTTTATAGAAAAAATTAAGAAGTGTTACGCCAGTTAGCTTCATTTACTTTTCTGATACTTCTGCAAGATCCTTGTGTCATTGATCATGAGACTACGAAATTTTGTCAATTATTCAAATATTTATCTTTCAAAAACATCTGAAAAATGTTGAGTAACTTTTTTTAAAATTATATTTCTTACGTGTATATAATGTTCTGAAGTGTGATTCGCACTACACAGAATATCATCTATCGCTACCTTTTTGCATTTGCGAATGATTTTAAAAATGAAGAATATTTAGAAAAAAAGAAACTCTAAAATCATAAATATCATTTTTCTTCGATGCACAAATATAACGAATCATTTCAAAAGTATTTATATCATGTTCGCAGCTCACTTTAGTATTACGTAGTTTGAAATAAATGAAATTCAAAAACAATTGTAAACATTTCAAACAAAAGTTTTTCAATCATTTGTTTTTGTGAGTGGTAAGAACAGTTTACAGTCCTCAAGTCAAATCACTCTTGATTTAACAAGGACAATAAATATATTTGAATAATCAATATATTTATTGACCATAAAAACATATTGAACATTTCAACTGTTTTAAAATCATTGTCAAGATAAAAACAAAGGAGACAGAAATAGAGAATTACGATTTATATATTGATTATTTTATAATATATATTTCAATGAATATGTACAACATAATTCTCTTCTATTTCTGCTTTTTGTTAATAACTCTAAAATAGTCAAAATATTAACTCCATCCTTTTATTAAATGAATCCATTAACTATTGAAATCTGCTCGTCATTGATAATAAATAACTGCGGTAGAATAAGCTGAATACATTTAGTGACCAATAGTTACAATTAGTATTTCAGTTATATTGTGACTACAATAAAGGACGCTTTCTTTTTAAGTATCTTAATTTTTCAATAATTTGAAAATGCGAAATGATATTGAAATATAGCTTTCTCTATAAAATAGGGAACATTTCGATGTAAACATCCATATAAGAATTATAACCCTACTGAGGTAGTAGGATTGATGGGTTTTGGAGCGCCACTCCTATTGTAAACAGCAAAATGGGGGATAGTTCATTTTTGCATGTTGAAATCAAGTTAGGAGCGTTTTCAGTAATATTTCAAAAATTGATTTGACGATAGATCTAAAACCTATTTTAACTTATACTCGTAATCCCTCATATGGATGGCCTAAATTCTTCCTTGCTCTCCCTCATGAGAGAGTACAGATATGGACCGAAAATGGTTTTAAAGAATTTTTAAAACTTTTGATAAAAATATTAATACTGCACTCTGAATGTATGCTTTCGGCATTAATTCGACCCAGAGAGATACTGCTCTTGTTGGACAGAGACAACGACAAGACCTATATGTATGTACGTACATTAACGTTTTGCCGCTGTTGACCTTTGTGCCTCGGACAACAAAGATCTCTCTGGTTGAGTACACGAATATAAATATAGATCAATTCTGTTTCATCTATTTATTTCTTTTTTAAATGAAATTACAAGTCAATCAAAGAATTAATTGATAGCTGAAATAAATAAAGCTCACTCATCGATTATTTCTATTAATTTCATGATATTTCAATTTTAAATTGTTGTACTCGTTTATTAGTACAATCAGCAACATAGAGATTACCATGCCGATCAAATGACAATCCTGTGGGCTCACTGAATTGATTTGCTTGTGCTCCTTTACCATTTCCACCAACAATAACATCTCCTTGTTGTGCTCCTTTTGGCCAACGTACAACTCGATCATTTTGTCCATCAGCCACATAAACAGTACCCAATTGATCAACTAGAATTCCTCTAGGAGACGACAATTGTGTCAGATTATTTCCTTCTCCTTGACCACCAGCAACAATAATACCTTCTTTTGCACCTTTTGACCATTTCATCACACGGCGATTGTCTCTATCAGAGACAAATACGGAATGTTCTCGATCAACAAATATGTAGCGGGGGTAATTAAGCTGATCGAGACGATTTCCTCGTCCATTTCCACCCGCCACTACTATTCCTTGTGATTCACCCATTCGATATTGTCTTACTGCATGTTTATCATAATCAATGACATAGAGAAATCCATTTTCATCCATTGTCAATCTCGAACAAGAGATATTCGAAATAATTGTTTCTCCACTTGTTCCATTTTGTCGAGGCCATCTAACTACTCGTTTATTCCCGTGATCACAAATAATAAGACTATCTCTCTCTTTATCAACAATCACATCTGTTGGCTCATTCAATTGATGAGTACCATTTCCCCCTCCATTTCCACCCGCCACTATCTGTCCATTTGTTTCACCCGATTTCCATGCCACAATACGGTGATTTCCATAATCGGCAACATAAAGTGTTTGATCATCATCTACATATAAACCTCGAGGACTATTGAGTGTTGGATTTTGTCCTCCTATCGTCTGACCATTTTTGTTCCATGTTGCATTAGGAACAATATCTGTCAAACTTCCTCGAAGGGGCACTAAAAGAAAGAGTAAATATCATTATCCAAATGAATCTTTCATTTTCGTTGAATTGTTCGAAAAGAGTAGCTCAGTTAGTGTAAAGAAAAGTATTATTATAATATTTTACTAGTGTCTATATCAACTATTTCTCGGACATAAAGAAAGAACATTTTTAAAAAATTGAATTTTATTTTTCAGAGAATGATTCTAAAGAACATCTTCAAGAAAACCGAGAGAATTTACCGTCGAAATAAAAAATGAATCTGTTCAAAAGAAGTAAAATTTCTGAATATCTTTTCATTCAAAATTTTTTCTTCCAATATTTTTTATCGATTCGCTATTAATCACTGATCATGTTGACGAAATATAATAGTGATGCTTACTTCCTGATATACTAACAAAAATTCTATTAATAAATGATGTGGATTGATGCCTAATTGAAGTATTCGATGGTTTGTCAAGTTCATCTTGTAATTTTTCAAGGATTTCTCTTAGATGATTTAAATCAAATTCATTAAATTCATTGTCTTCACGAGTGTGTTTTAATTGTTCAGTTAAATTAACTAATTTATTTTCTAATTCAATAATAAATTTATTTCTAAATTTGATTAATATTTGTCTACATTCTTCTGCTGTTTGTTTAATTTTATTAATTGAATCTTCTTCCCATTCATCAATTTGTTGTATTAATGGATGTTTTTTTGTATTTTCTTTTTGCTGAATAAGTGTTTGTAGAAATAAATTTCGATTATTTTCAATTTCATTCAATTGTCTATTAAACGTGTCTTGATGTTCCGTTAAATCCTTAAGACAAAAGTCTTTTGAACATCCTTCACATTTATATGTAATTTTTTCTTTTTCACATATGAAACATTGTTTTTTATTAGTAGTTGTTGTTGCCATTTCTTAAATTCTTTTTTAATAATAAAGTACGCAGAAATTTAATATTATAGAGATGAAAAAAGAAAAGAAAAATATTTTTCATTTGTTTTAGCGTGTGAATATTTATAATGTCAAAATGAGTCAAAAACAATAAACATTAGTTGAGAATAAAAGAACGAAAAACAGTTTTGTTTTTAAGAGAACTTTGCACGTTAAAGTATACAAATAACGAAATTTATTTGTTGATTTTGCATTGAAAATGAATAAAAAATTGAAATAATGTACAAGATTCAGTATAAAAATATTATTTATTTTTTTCCTTTTGATATCGAGAAAATTATATATATGGAAAAAGTTAGCAACCGATTTAGGCCTTTTCGACACCGATTGGCCGTAGCGACTGAACCAGAAAGCATAATGCATCAACCATACAGATTTTGATTAACTCTATATAACAGAAATCGTGAATAGGGTTAATGTTAAACAGTATAGATAAGAAAACTAAAATATTTCTCATCTCGCATAGAGAAGAGTTTGCATTTTTGGTAGGATATGTGATTATTCACTTCGGAACAAGAGGTATGCATCAATGTTTTTAATAGAAATCTAGAGCAACATGCGTACCGTTTAAATAAACCTAAATGCAATGCTTACCTGATAGGTCATAATATAGATACTTTAAGATATTCCTTCTCACTATTAATTTCTTTTCTTAGGACGAGCTATTTAATCTAAAACTTCTAGGACTGACTGGTTCGAATGAGAGACGCTTTCGGTAAAAATTTCAGTCTTATAGGTAATATAAGATTGAAGTTTCCACCAGTGACGTAGTCAAGAATTTTTATGTAGTGGGTCATTAGTAAAATAAACTGCTTTGGAAAATAGGTATGTATCGGCAACCATCACTAGCACAAAAATATCTATTGGCAATAGCTTTTGCAGCACTGACTAAGTGCCAGCAACTTAAAATCTCCGTGAGCAATGATTTATGAAGCAATTGGCCAATGGCTTTACTTCTTACAGTGCCACTCCTTTTAGCTTATTTATAGTCCATTTATAGCTTTCAAAAAAATCTTTGTAACTTGACATTTAAAAGAGGTACCGAGCTCATAGTAGCTTTGCTAGAAACCTGTGGACTCATACTTTTTTAGATCTGAGCCCAACCCGGACCCAGCCGGGTCTACAACGAGGATGATAAAGAATTATTTTGTTCATCGTCAAAAACGAAAAGAACTCGAACTTTTGATAATGATCAATTTAATGATGTGGAAAGTATGGACAAAAATAGTGTAAGCATTGACAAACAATAGTAATAATAGCAAAAGATTGATTTTTTTTGTATAAAAATTTACTTGTATGTATAAGTAACGAACAGATGTTATTATCATATTTGAGTATTCCTTTTTTGATAGTACATTTGTTTTCTTCAACTTGGCTTTATTTTTGGCATTTGAGATGACTTTTAATCATAGAAATAATAGAAAACACGAAATCTTGAAAGATAAGAAAGAGACCAATATTTGTTGACTTTAATTATAATATTATCTAAATCCGTAGATCATTACAAATCGAGTCTGGACAGATCCGCAAGTCTGTAGACTTTGGATTAAAGCTAATATCCTTGTGCAATTTTGTCGGAGCAACAGTTTAAAGTTCCATTTCATTCATTTTACAAGCATTTTAGTAGACTTAGTGTTGAAAGAAGCGTTAGAGATGATGGTCCTACAACACTAAAATTTACTTTTCTCAGTTCAGGAATCACATACATAAAACCTGATCGAACGAAAGTTTAATCTCATTAAGATCTTCTAAGAAAAAACAAATATTGGCTATATTTTAAATCGAATGAAAGTTATTTCAATTCTCCTGACTGAAAACCATGTTATGAGAAAAACGCTACATAAGTTGAAAAATCCAATTTGTATTCAGAGTTCTTTAGATTTTCGTGCAATATATCTGAACTACTCATTGAATGTTGAAGATGAAATATAGACGTATAGTCCATATTTTTAACCCTTTGGTTATTGCTGACGTTTATAAACGGCAGAAGCTTCATTTTTATATGAAGCAAAGTGATCATTCATAATGGGTGCTTTTTTAGACGCATTTGCATAAAAACAAACGTTAAGCATCATTGTGCTTCTGAACTCACTATTTTATTAGAATACACTATAGAATCGCTTCATGAGAAATCAATAAAGCCCCTAGAAAATCGTTGCCGTCTTACCTTATGTCGATGATTTTTATTGATGATCAATTCAATGACTCTTTCTGTTCCAAATGTAACACTCATTGAATTGATTATCAATAATAAATTAAATATAAAAGAAAAATATTTCTTCGAAATAAATATATTACTCCTACATTGGAACAGAAAGAGTAATATATTTATTTTAATTCAAAGATTAATTTTTTTTTCACGACGAGTACGAGTGCTTTCCAATTGCTTAACTATTTAGCGTTGAAATAACATATGTTTTCTACATTAATTCAACCCAGAGAGATACTGCTCTTGTCAGACAAAGACAATATAAATATCTTTTATGTACGTACGTACGTTGTCTTGCCGCTGTTCGCCTTTGTGCCTCTAACAGCCAGGGTCTCTCGGGTCGCACACACACGTGAATATAGATATACATCAATTCATTTATTTCTTTTCAATTAAAATTACACAGCAATCAAAATATAATAATCAATAGTTGAAAATAAATAAAATTTATTAGTTCATCCTATAAATTTCATGGTAATTCAATATTAAATCGTTGTACTCGATTGTTGTCACAATCAACAATATAGAGATTACCTTGTCGATCAAATGACAATCCCTCAGGCCAATTGAGTTGATTTGCTTGTTTTCCTTTACCATTTCCACCAACAATAACATTTCCTTGTTGTGCTCCTTCGGGCCAACATACAATTCGATGATTATGACTATCAGCTACATAAACAGTACTTGATTGATCAACTAGAACTGCTTGAGGACAATAGATTTGTGTCAGACTATTTCCTTGTCCTTGTCCACCAGCAACAACAATACCTACTTTGGCACCCTTTATCCATTTCATCACACGATGATTATAAAAATCAGACACAAATACTGAATGTTCTTGATCGACGAATATGTAAGTGGGGAAATTGAGCTGATCAAGACGATTTCCTTTTCCATTTCCACCTGCTACTACTATTCTTTGAGATTCACCCATTCTATATCTTCTTACTTCATGTTTGCTAACATCAGTGACATAGAGAAATCCATCATCATTCATTGTCAAACCATAACAAGTGATATTCGAAATAACTATTTCTCCATTTGTTCCATTTTGACGAGGCCATCTAACCACTCTTTTATTCCCGTGATCGCAAATAATAAGACTATCTCTCTCTTTATCAACAATCACATCTGTTGGTCTATACAGTTGATGAATACCATTTCCTTGTCCATATCCACCTGCTACTATTTGTCCTTTTGTTTCACCCGATTTCCATGCTACAATACAGTGATTCAAATAATCAGCAACATAAATTGTTTGTTCATCATCCACATATAATCCGAGAGGGTTAGAGAGTATTGGTTTTTGTCCTGCTACTGTTTCACCATTATTGCTCCATTTGGCATTTACAGGAATATCTATCAAACTAGCACGAAGTGGTACTAAAAGAAAGAGAAAACATGATCATCATCAAAAGAAATCTTTGATTTTCTTTAAATTGTGAGAAAACAAAAGCTTCTATAATATTGCTTTTCGTTTCGTTTGATGTGATAGAGAAAAATAGACAAAATTCTTAGTTGCTGTAGAGAAAAGTCCTATTATAATATGTTTTACTGATGTCTATATCAATGATTTCAAAATATAAAGAAAGTATAAATGAAGCGAAAGTTTTTCTTCATACAAATAGTTTAAAATTCTCTAAAGACATATATATATTAAAAATATTAACTACAACTATTTTTTTCGAGGAAAACATATGAAAGAAGAGTTCAAATATATTTATAGCAAGAATTGTAAAAAGATAATGGCTACTCAAAAAAATATCTTTCGATTAAAAAACTGAAGGTTTGTAATTATATTTAAGTCAGAAGATTATTTTCAAAAGAAATATATATTTAGTTTTAAGCAAAAAAACTGATTGAAGACAATTGGATTGATAGAACTGATCACAAGTTATATTTTTTTTGTGACAAGTACTGTTGATCAATGAGTTTTTCGAAATCTTTGATTTCTTTATCAATCTATATCGTTTTGGTATATTCTCCTATCAGTCTTGCAAGAAAGTTTTGAATTATATGAATGTTATTTATAACTTGTATTTTCATTAATGTTAATTAGATATGGAATAATTAAAAACTTAATATTAGAGTATTGAGAAAACTTTAACTAAATGGAAGAATCTATGGAATCTATTAATCCTACAGAACATCTCAAGTTTTAGAAAAATTTATGTTTGTCTTCTAGAATTTCTGTATGTCTAAATAGAATGGTCAAAAAGATCTTACAACAGGAATTTATAAAGTTTCATCTTCATTGTTTTTATTCTCCGTATTGATCTATTTTAGGAACTATATCTATAACGTATTAAAACTACCAATATGAATTTTTCAATGTATCTATTATGACAATATTTTAAAAAAGTGTTTTCGACATCTCTCTTTTCAAATAGACAAACAATGTATATATTTATATATAAAAAGTCGTTTGTTATTAAATACCATTAAATTCATGAAAAATTAATTATAGTCTAAGATCAATGTCATACCTCACATGGTACAGTTGTTGTCTACTAAATTCATTGATTCAGCTGTTTGAAGTACACTATTGATATATATTGAAATTCTACAAGTTTAGCTGAAGCAATAATCCAAGAGTTCAATTCAATATTTGGCCTGAAATATCTTTAAATATTTCAATAGCAGATTGAAAAAATGAAAGTTTGTATTGAATATTTACTAAAAACATATTAGTGAAATGTTTTTGTATAAAAAAAATATCAACAAGTATTCAAATTTCTTGATTATTTTATGTAAAGATATATATATTACCATAGAAAAGTTTCAATAGCAATAAAATAGAAAGAGATCATCATAGTCACAATTCCGTAGAATGTTTTCTTTTATTTATTATTCTTGGTATTCATATCCTTAGTTAATACCTCTTAGTGACAACAACTTGGTTTATATATTAGACAATATTTTTTCTCCTTAACAGGAACAAACCGAAAGTTAAAATGAGAGTATCTATAAACTAAACATTGTCTTTATATAGATTGCTACCGAAATGATGTTACAAAATATTTTTATTATTCATTTATCATGTATCTATAATATCTGACAGATCCAAGTTTATATATTTATTAAGTACACTTTTCTAAAATACTTCAGAAAAGGTGCGAAAAATGTTATTGTTAGAAATAATGAAAGATTTAATAGAAATAGAAAAGTTCTTTTAATACAAATAATAATTATCTATGAAAAAGAAAAAATATCTCACGATTATATAAAAGTCTTGTTAGAAACAGATAGTTTTCTCAAAAGTGCCATTTGAAATAAAGCCAACTTCTTTATGATAAAAACCTGTGCAGAATGTTATTAAAAAGTACTGTATAGAAAACAAATGGCTTTTTGTAAGTTAATATCATTCGCACAGTTGAAATTTGGTCTCTTGAAGTCTTAACCATTTTGAAAGTAAAAAGTGCAATTATAAGAAAAGCGATCTTGTATCAATTGCAAAGCTTTTCATGCTGCATCTTATGGTATATTTTGTTTTTTAATACGATGTAATAATTGATGAAAAACTACAATGTAAAATATGGGCATTTAAAATATCTCATCCATTATTTTTTCAGAATCAAAAATGCATGTGACAAACTTTCTTTATTGGCTTACTTACGTCTTGAGCTAAAATCTTTGTATTTACATAATAAGTATACTTTGATGTGCTTTTTTTTACAATGATTATTTATTTTTTGATATTACTTAAGTAGTTGCAAAAATATATCAATAGGAAAATTACCATGAACTCCTCCATGTTTTATATTTTAAAAGAGAAAAGTTTGACTCATTTCCCTATGATAAAAACTTCACTTCAATCTTTTCTTAAAAAAGTGGACTTTTTTTTACCAGGAAAGGGATCTTTCGCTGTTGATATCAGACAGTAATGTTCGCAACGTCTTTAGTCTTCTAATTGTTTTCATGAACAATTGTTAACAAAAGTATTTATCTTATTTCGAATGAATTTTTAATAAATAAAAATAAAAAGAACCGAATGTTAACCTTACCTAATGTTTTTATTTTATTATTCGATAATTTCACACTAAAATAAACAATTTAAATTACTTTAATTTAAAATTCAAAGGAAATCTTGATTCATATTTTTCAATTATTTTCTAGTTATATGTAAATAAACAAAGCTTTAACTAAATAGGAAATATATGAAGAAATTATTTTCTTTTTTCTACATATGTCGAACTAATTAAAACTTCTCTTCTGTTCGAAAAATAATAACTTTCTGACTAAAATTGTGTTTTGTACAGACAAAATTCATAGAAAAAAATGACTTATATTATACATAAAATTCTATGTTTGTATAAAAGATTCTATATCGCTAAAACAAAATTCAAATAAAACCGAAGTCATTCAGGACTTTTTTAATTTATCACAGTTGTTTATTAAGACAATTCAGCGTCAGTTACAAAATTATTATTAACCAAAATTTTTGCTCATCACATTATACACAAACAGCAGTTTTCAAAAGCAGTTGAATCCATGCTTTTATATATCTCTTAACTATTACTGCGATATGAGATACGATCTTTACTATACAACTCCTTGAAATACAACTTGTCCGAATTTTGCGAGCAGATCATTTTAGATATGGATCGTCCGCAATTAGCTCAGCTGATTGAGAACACTTCTCACCAAATCGTTGTAAATCTTTATGAAGTAATATCGGTTTTCTGAAATTTTAATAAGATGTGGATGTCTGATGGTCTGTCTAATATTTCGGAATTGCCTCCTACTATAACTTTCAAAGACCACCATTTTAAACAATTAGATTAAATTGCCAACATCATCCCGTTCATTTGATGTTTAATATCTAACTTTTACTGTATTTCAAAAAGTACATTTTCAAATAATTTATAAAAAAAAATGAGTCAATGGTTTCCCTTTGGTAGTTTAATATGACTAGATAATATTCGAGATCTCATTTATCACAATTTAGTAAAACTTTTTCAAAAGTAATTTATTATTGAGGAAATAAAGATCAGAATTATAATAAGAAAGATAGATTTATTCTTTCAAAGGATATATTTGGAGAGATATATCTTTCAATGATGATAAGTTATAAATAATATAAAATTTCCTGAAAATATACAAGACATTAATGCGAAAGATAAGCTTAGAAATGAAATATTGTTCGATATGTATCAATGTAAATGATTATAGTTGAAAAAAAACTATAGTTTATTTTTAACCTTAGGACTATTCACGAAAACACGTTTTTCAAGTAAGTTCTCTCTAGAAAATTAGATTGTCTTTTCTATTTTTCTGATCTTTCTCTTCATCTTCATTCTTAATATAGTTCTTCATGTACTTAATTTTCTTGAATATGTTATATTTATAAAAAATAATCAATTTTATTTTAGCATAAATAGTCATGAGCTGAACTATTTTTTAAACTTTCTTTGAATACATCCAAGAATAATAATATTACCTGCTTATTGATTGAGAAGTAGCTGGAACAGGGTTGAAAGTTTGTGAGATATTCTTAAAAAAATTCATATATAATTTATCAGTTTAATTATTAATTAAATAATAAGAAAAGATTGATTTACTTTTGATGGTGGTTCAAGAAGTGGATATGGTGGTTCAATTTCTTTAAGTTGTATCATATAAAGACCACCTGGTTGATTAAGACAAGAAACAACTTTGAATTGTCGTCCAGGTGGAAG
>JAJEKB010012098.1:0-11250 GCA_022393335.1 Macrotrachela quadricornifera | reverse complement strand
TTTTTTTTTTGGATACAAGGAATTGGTAAAATTAGCATGAAGATAAATACAAACCATTGAAATAGAAAAATAAAATAATGCTTTATTTTCAAATTTTACAGATCATGACTTATGTAACAATTAAATATTGTCTTTATATAATTTCTCTCGTAAAAAAGAAAAGATTTATTTTTCAATTTTATTTTTGCATTACTTTATGGGTTGTTTACAAAATACAGTATGAAATGCTTTACAATTTGTAAAGTAAGGTTTCTATAGAAACGAGCAATTATTATTTTTTTCCTTATTTTAATAAACTGTTTTATGTGAATTGTGATTTTAAAGCAATGTATAAAGTGTTGTAAAAATGACATAGAAAAAAAGAATTTTTCTATCTTTCGAAAGAAAATGAGATTGAAAAAGTATTCTGTAACCTTTTTTCGAAAAGATGTGACCCATAAATAGTCTACAGCACATAGTGACATAAGAGCGTATTTACCCCAGATAAAAATGAATATTTCTGTCATACTTTAATATAAGCAGCTGATTCCTTTATCATTGATGAAAGTATTTTGAAATATTACACATCCAGACATTACACACAAATTATGAAAAAACAATATTCATATCGCTATGAATGAATTAAACAAGATCGATATAAATAGTTTTAATAAATATATAATATCTTTTCGCAGTTGAGGTATTCTTTTTCTACCATATAAAATTGAAAAATGTGGAATACAAATGTATCTTGATATTTTCAATCATTATTAAGAGAGGGTCCATGAGACCATCGAGTATCGTGTCAAATATCGAGGCACTCGATAAAATTTAGATTTTCGATTTGATATTACCATTTTGTTCAGCATCATTTGAAATCTCCAAATCCAAATTTTTAGCTCATTTGGTCGAGCTGGTGAAGAGTTAGCTCGATTTTATCGAGAAAGACTCGAGAACACATGCTAAAAATTGGACCAAAAATTTTCTTCATAATTTTTAATTTTTTTCTATTACAAAAAACTAACGAATTTTTTTGCACCATATGCCAAACGGTAGAACGTCAAAAGGTGAACAAACGTAGCTATTTACATATCTCATTCTAATAAGCTAACTCAAAATTATTGATTAAAAACTTTCAAGGATCCATCATTTTTTAGTATATCAGCTGCCGTCCAATCTTTTTCCCTATCCCCTAAGCTGATTTTGTGATATGTTGTACAGTTTTTTCTCTTCTAAAAAATGGTAAAAAGAAGTTTAAAAAAAAGTTGCCGTTTTAGGTGAAAAATCGGTTACAATGTTGACCAAAAAAAGCAGATTTTTTATGAAAAAAATAGTTTTAGATGAGTTTTTAATAAAACATATAATTTTGGTAACCTATGATGCACCTAGAGTACTCCAAAGATATAGATATGTGTTTTTCTAATTGAAAATATGACGACAAATCATTTATTTCTTTAGCTATTGTATAAGAACTGCAGGATTGTTAGCCACGAATCATTTCCATGATTCTCCTCTTCAGCACGTAGAGCCCACCCTGCTTTGAAGAGGAAGGACATTACTCGGAAAACCCGTGTTCTATTTTTCATGCTTGAAAATGTTACTCGGAAAACCGGCATTTCAACAACGCAGTCATAATTTTTGAATAGACATTGTTCGGAAAACCCGTACCCATTTTTATATTTTTTTATATGGACATTGATCGGTAAACCCGAGTCCGTTTCACAATTTATTTCAACTTTTTCAATGTAGTAGATGAAGATATTTCTGATCCGTTCTGTGAGAATGAATGGAGTGCCCGTTTAGCATTTACATAGGTATCTTGCAATATTTTTATTTCCTCAACAGCAGTTTCGATGCTCTGAAGATCGTCCTCTATCGAGAAATAAGATCAAAGAGCAATTTATGTATATACAGATATACGTTTGTGTGTGTGTGTATGTGATTTTTTTTTTCTTTCGAAAGAATGTCATTATTTTTAACTGTGTGTGTGTTGAGTAACAAAACAAAAGAAAATATTTCTAACTGCTTATGAACAAAATAAGAATTTGAATTAATGTTGTTTATTTGAAGAAGATATGTTAAATGTACGTGGATTTTTGATACAAACACACATTTTTTAACTACAAAAAAAGGAATTGACGAAAATATGATGAGGATTTTAAAAATCATTCTCTGTAATTGAATGAAATTGAATCTTTTTGAAAAAAATAATGACAAATAGACTAATATTTTTATTGTCGTCGACAATTACATTGCATCATCTTTCTCGTTCTAACAATGTTTTTATTCATAACATTTGTTTCTTGGTTTTTCGTATTCTTCAAAGATTTCAGTTTGTTTCTCTCGTTCTGTCTGACTGTTTTAAAATAGATCTGTTATACAAGGCATATGTTTATAACTCTTCAATAAATTTGTCAAAAATCAGTAAAATAAGCCTCAAATTTGTAAACTTGCAATGTCCTGTTTCTCACAGTAAACTCTTTTCTTTCAAAAAGGACAACTTCAACATCTTATCTTGTTCGATTCAAATGATACCGAAATACCCTCTACTATATATCTGATGTTTGAATCAGTTGTATACCGAGATTAGATATCAAGAATAGGTATGTTTTATGCAATTTTCAGTTAAATTTGAAGACGCAGATAACGAGAATTTTAATCAATTGACCCATTAGTTTTTACATAGATTTACGTGCCCTGATGTCCTCTATTCAACAATGAAAATCCCAGGTCTCTATCATTCTTCTTTCAAAAGTTATAAGAATTCTACCCAAGTGTCATATTTTCTAAAATGGATAATAGCTTTTATTTTATTATTTTATCAATATTAATACTTTCAAAGAATTTATTTTCAAAGTCATCTCATTTTTTTTATCTCTCCGACTTAAAAACAAATTTTATTCGTCATATTTGATTTATTGAGTCCCTTAGTTGCCACTGGAAAATTCTTCTTCTTCCGCCTCAATGCATTAGTCAAGATTCAAGTTAATCATTCGTTCTCAGTACCTACTCATCATTTTAGAATGAGAAAAGGTTTCGTCGGAATCGCGAATGTTACAAGTGCATATCTGGAATCCGTTTTTCAAAATTTGGCTTCATCTATGGGAGCTATCAAAATTCGAAAAATGATAACTAATAATTGACAATTTCCTTATATGGTCATATATGATTCAATCTTCGAATGATCATTAATATCATAGATATTATGTACATATACAGACTAATTATCGTCTTGCACAACTTAAGCATCTCCATGGTTAGAGATCGTCTGGTGCTACTTTTTTTTTGGCCTGGCCCCAGTCTACAGAAATTTTTCGAGCATAGATTCGTCTCATAACATCTTCAATAAATTTTTCTTATTGGGATTCGACAGTAACTTCGAAGATATTGGATACTATTCCTCAATTATTCGTATTCGCGTATTCGATGACTGACATACCTTAGATTGTCCATGTTGAAGTCCTTCGTTGCAACTTTTTTGGACCCGAACCTATCAATACAAAATTTCAGACCCAGATTCGACTCGAATCTGACCGGGTCCGAGTTCGAGTCGTACCCAATGATCTTTATCCATGATACACGATAATTTTTCCTATTTTTTTAACCATCGCGGTTACATGATTAAGTAGATGTTAATCTTTTACTCTTTGCACCAACAAGAAAAAATTATTGAAAAAATAAAGTAGGTCGTTTTGTAGAGCTTGAAATTCTCTATCTTTTGGTATATAAATGAATACTTTTTGAGAGAAAAAATGCATTTACTTGTGGTTCGATTCATTATGGTTCACTCATTAGTTTATAAAAAAGCTAAACTATATCGATAATCTTCTATTTTCAAACAGTATTTGGTTTCTAATGCAAATATTAATTTTAATTAATATCTTCTAAATAGTCTAGATTTATAAAGTTTGATGCGAGCAACATTTTTGATATTAGAATCATATCAAAATTATAGTGTTCTCTTGAAAATTCAATTTTATTAGTCTCACACAAATTAGTTAAGTTTGCCAAATTACCTCGTATGGGGTGATTTGGCACAGCTTATAGTAGATCTCACTAGAATTATCATGGAAACGTTATTCTAAGAGATTTTGAGAAACTAAAAAATTTTTTTTTTCATTTAAAATAAAAAAGTTCCTAGCATTACAACACAAAGTCTCAATTTAATGTACCAAATCACCCCTTCATACTCTATGAAATTCATCTTATCATACTATAAGTTATTCATTACAACACAGAGATATTATCTATAAACATTAATATTTTCATATGAAAGAAACAGAAATAAATGAAAACTTCTGAATATTAAATAAATCACAAAAATTGATTATATTTTCAAAAAAAAGTTTGAAAATATAGAAATTAAGAATTTATCATTTTTCAGCCTTTTGTAAATACTTTTCATTTATTACAAGAGCAAATAACCTGTTGCGACTCCCAAGAAAAAGCACATCATGTCGAACAACAGAATTATGATGATGAGGACAATAACTGGAAATCCTCTTTCAGGATCTTTAAGAAAAAAGAAAATTAAATTACATATATATTCAATTTTGTAACATACCATAAAAAGGTATGGTATAGTATTGTTGTGTTGATGATTGCTGATCAAGATTATCAGTATTATTATTATTATCATTGTTGTCGAATATTTCTTCTAAATACTGATTCTAGAACAAAAAAAAGTTTTTATTTCTATATCACTAAATATTTCAATACTAATTATAAAGAATATACAAGGAGTATGTCAAAAGTTTTATCGCCGGCTTTGAGCAAATATTGATAGGTCGATTTTCGTATAGATTTTTCAAGGATACTACTTCAAAAGGTGAAATCAGTTATTGAAACAATTGTAATATGAGAGTAGATTCCATGAGAAAAAATAGTTATTATTCATTGGTCAGATATTTTGAGTTTTGATTGATCTCGGATTAGACTTTGACAAACAAGGGCATGGTTGTGCTCCTCTATTTGAATGATAATGATAGAACCATAATTCGTGACTATTTATGAAGCCAAATACACGAATCATACTGAACTTCTGTAAATCTTTTTAGTGAATGATAATAAAACTTTTTATGGCTATCAAGCATTTGACAGGATATTTATTGAGTATATCGTCTATTCAATTTTAAACAACCATGAATTTTTGAATTGATTGCTAACAAATTGACATTCTAGAAGTCTTCTATCAGAGATGTTCATAGAACAGGACGAGATATTCGTGTCCTGGAAATTTCATATGCTAGTTTTTGTTTTAAAGTGTTGTGGCCTGCTCCAAAAATGTGAAGAAATAGAAAAAGACCACATGTCGTTATTAGCTGATGCCCAAGGCTACCGTGCATATCTATGATAAATATATATTCCAATGAAAATATCTTTATAATTGTTAGTCATTTTCTTGTTATTCTACTATTCCGAACAAACATAAAATCATAAATTCAACCTGAAGTCCGAGAAAGTGTACGAAATTTTATTCGTAAGAACAATGGAAAAACCAGCACAAAAATATTAAAAACTTATTTTTATTGGCTACCTTTTCTCGTTTACTCAAGATTTATTATTACTTGTTAACCATTCCTCTTTTTTCCCTTTATTACTTTGGTAAATAAAAATCAGCACTTGCACAAAGATCTAAAAACTGTGTATTAATGCTTTTTTTACTTTATTCAATTGGCATCATTACAGAAACTAGATGCTAAGAATCGGTTTCCGAACTCTCTCATATTTACAAGTAACTGGAGAAAATCAAATTCGATAAGCAGTAGACTGTATCGATAGACATTAGCTGTATAGCAGTCAATTAGCCATGTGATGTGAAGTTCGTTGGCTTGATCATCGATGGAGCATAGAAGTAGTGTCAAGACAGAATATTGAAACCCTAGAATCTGACCTAAGAATAAGATGGCGATGCCGTTTCGCTGATTCGAACAGATATAGAAACTGTTTATTATATTTTCTATTCTTATCTTCATTGGACAATGTTGATCATTTTCTGTGTAAGAATTATCACTTTGACTCTGTTTGAGAACTATAAGAAATAAATAAAAGTTTGTTCTGACATGAATATGAACAATATGTGCTCTTTCGACCTTAAACATTGAAAAAATGTTGAATTTAAGTATTCTCTGCGTCCTGCTCTGCCCTGCAATATAAGGCGGCAGGGCACGAGATTTTTGACGAATCATTTTTTAATCAGGACAGAGTAGGGCAGGATAAAAAAACGCCCTGTGGACACCTCTGTCTTTTATCAGTTCGAATGCTGGACACAAATATTTTTCATTTCCTAGAAAAACAGTATCAGTCGTTTCTTTATTAGTGATATGTATAAGATAATTTGAACAAGCGTCGTCTTTAATACGATAAATTTCTTCATTAAGATTCCTATATACAATTGAGACCTGTATTGTTTGGAAGTGCTTAATTCGTACACGCTTGCAGTAAACAGTCATGACATTTCTTGTACATTAGCCTAGTTTTCAATAATATTAAAATCATTATTCGAAACTATACTTCTTAGAGTACAAAATTCATAAAAAATACCCAACGTATGTTTGTGATGAAAGAATTAAAAAAAATACAACGATACAGAAGACTTAGAAGCGTGTAGTTGCGCACATAATCCTAGATATGTTTAGATGTTATGATGAAGTAGTTATGTTCAAATAAATATTTTTACGAAGACTGGATCAAAAAACTTATGGCGTACTCGATGTATTTAAATGTTCTTAAATCTCTATTTTTCCATAAAAACATAATTTTTAAATTTTTTTCTATTACATTGAAACCTCTCTATAGTGGATACCATCGGGACTTTTCAAAAGTGTCCACTGAGGAGAGGTGTCCACTTTGTAGAGGTGAGGTCTTTTCTGAGGCAATGCTTTTGTAAGCGAAATAAATGTGTTTTTTCGATATCTGAAAGTTATTAGTAAATAAGATAGAACGTTACTGTTCATCCTTACTTCTCTTTACATTAAGTTTTGTCCTCGCAGAGCGAATAGTTGTTAAAATATAGTCAAATCTCTCTTGCATACACTATTAGACTTTTCAAAAATCTTCATCATAGAGAACTGTATGATGATGTCCACTATAGAGAGATTCATTTTCAGCAAAAAAATAACACTTGGATCTTTTAAAACTGTCCATTATACGGAAGTGTCCACTATAGAGACTATCCATTATGTAGAGGTTCAATTCTAGCAAAAATTGCTCCGTCGGACCTCAAAGTGTCCACTATGAGAGCTTTTACTGTATCAAGTATGAGATCATGTACTAGCAGAATTAATCTTTCTTAATAATATCTTTACAATCTTTTTACTTTTAATCTCTAATATAAAGTTTTTCGAAACTCATTGTTTTTACCATGAAATCAACAATATCAAGCTTAGAAAGGTAGTCAACTTTTTACCCCCGAAGAGGTTTGCGAAAGACCTAAACGACCATCAATTTCCCTTTTTTGAACATATTGTAATTTTCCAGATATAAGGATACTAAAATACCATTTAAACTATCATATTCGACAGTCTCAAATTCAGACAATTACAAAGTGTTCGAAAACGGAAAAGTAAGAATCGTTCACGAAAATTTATTTTATTGGGTAGGTACCAGTCGTGACTGGGTACCCTGTCCATCAGTTTGGACTGGGACTGGTGCATGGCTGTGTTTTCTGTCTTGATTTTCTAATAACTATTTGAAATTAGAATATTGGAAATATGAGTCCGAATTTATTTCTGATGTATACAAACAATTTCTCAATTGGCTTGGACAGACAGACACACGAACTTAATGCTGTAGAATCCTTTCTTTCATAAAAAGGAAAAATCTACACATGAATTATTATTTAAAATTTATAGGAAAAATGAAATCATAGCTGGAAAATTAATCGTAAAAGAAACGTTTTAACAAACATAACGATTAGATAGAAAATATCAGAGTCTCTTATATATGATCATTAATCACAAAAAAATTTGAAGTTAAAATATTGCATGTCATACCAGAACCATATGTAAATAATTCTTAGTAGCTATTTACAGAACATTTTGCTTGTCTAAATAGAGTTCAAAATTTAGAATATCAATTTAATATTACAATGACCTTGGGGATTTTATCGTTGTAGTACATTCTTCATGTTCCAAAGAGTCATTTTGATTGATTTTGGTTCCAATGAAAATTTTGGAATGTCATGAGCAAGTCAGTCAAACAAAGTTGACTGATATATAGAAAAAATGGTGTGACTTTTTCTATAAAAATTGTAACATATTATTGTTAGTCCGATTGATTGAACACGTCAGATTATTATTTATCGCTCGTCTATTTTCAGGTCACTACTTGAGAAAGAAAAGAAAAAATTGAATATATCCGGCGGTTAGCGAATATGTTTGTAATATATAAACGTATTTTTTTTCTCCTGTAGATCATTGGAAACAAAAGAAGAAAAGTCGTATATCGATTAAATTTTATTTAAGTATATTTATCTTGTTCTTTCTATCGATAAGTTTTTATCAATGTTATCGACAAACGGAACATTATTATCATTACGAGTTGGATTGTCATCAAATGACGAGAAATACATGTCATGTATAGTTAACATGCATGTGAGGTTACTAATTCATTTCAATGCTATATGTCTAATTCAAATTATTTTGCTCATGAGCTATCTTTGGGTTATAGGTTTATCGGTGACTATTTATCTGAACTCGTCTATGTTTCGCAGTTTCATTCACATTATTGACGAAAATATTGAACTGAGATCGTATGAACATGAAGAACGATATTCATATTGGATTATAATAATGGTGAAGGAAATCCTAATGATACTCGCTTATAGCCTGCTCGCCTTTTTCTTCAAATTCTTCGGATTCGTCAATAACGATTCTTCTATAACGCTAATGCACGTTCGTCGATGGTTTATGGAAGCTTCATTTTTTCCAGTTATTTTTTTTGCTTATTTTTGTATATATTACATTGGGTTTACGTACGACTTTTTCGACGAATATCGAACAATTTGCAACTTCGCATTCATGGTCAAAGTGCCACTATTCTTCTTGATGCGTTATGCTGAATGTCAACGTGATGCTTTTCCTAATAGGCTTGAAGCTTTTATTCACAGTACAATGTGTAACATAATCTGTAAACGAAAGAACTTCAAAACTTTCTAAATGAAAAACATTTCGACTGTTGCCTTCATTTGTATGTGTTCATAAATCATATCTATGAGAATTAAAATACATTCAACATGATCATATGACATAGAATTGGCTAACACATTTTACAATTCAATTAGTATGAAGTGAAAGCTAGAAAAAGAACTTATTTAGTTGCAATATCGCAATGAACTTGATTCAGATAGGTAAAGTGTACTTGGAAGTTATTACATGATATTTGATGAAATATTGCTAATAGAGATCGATTTAGTGTTAGAAAAAATACTAATTGCAAACTGAAATTTATTTGAACGAAGTTTCTTGAAACGAAATGTAAATGACTTCAATCTCGATGTGCAGTTTTTTAGTTAAACTAAAACTTACTTCCAAGCGGAGAAACACCTCTGCTTGCATTTTGTTGGAATATTATTTCATATCGTAAACTGAAAAAAGAGTCAAACGCTCGTAGACAACGGTGCATTTTTACTATCATGTGGTGCTCACAAAATTGAAAAAATTTTACCCACATTTGGTATAAACATGGCTTGTAAAATCTGGATAGATTGTTTCACTTGATATCCTCCAATCTTTTACGAATTTTTCTGATCATTATCAGGTATATGGATGAGTTTAGCTGCCGATAAAGGTATATTAATACCATAATTCTGATGCAACAAGTGACTTATATATATGTTAGCATCCATATTCGTATTCAGGCCAGTCTCGAATCGATCTTACATTGGCCTAGACGAATCCAAGATTCGCCTGACAGCGTTCAGGTCGATCCGAGATTGGTCTGAATCCGAGTATGGATGCCAACATATATGTCGGCTTGTCCGAGCGTAACACGGAGACGTTTTGGCTGCATTCCTATTAAATTTTTCGGCTTCCTATATGATTTAGAAAAGTTTTTTTTCTTTGGATGATGGACCATTGACTTCTCAACAATCACTGAAAATATCGGGTGGTTCGATGTGCCGTAAGGATATTACATTGGGAATACCGCGTGAAACGCGGTGATGGAAAAGGGACAAAAAATTGAGGGTAATGTGATAATCTTCTCTAGTCGTTGTCTATATCCTATATTAAAAACTACGCTTGCCACGAGCTGTATAGCCAACACTGTGAGGTATTCAATCGAGAGAAAAAAGTCTGAAATAGATGTTTCATTTCGATCGGAGATCACTTACATCGGCGTAACGCGCCGACGCGGTACAATTTTTTGTATGCAGTGTTTATTACAAATAGAATTGTGGGAGAAACAAAGATTTGCTCTGATTCTCATCCTCACATATTAAGATATTTAGTAAAATGTTCTCCGTCACCCAAAGCTGATCTAAAGTTATTTTGTACTGATGCGACCTGTGAAGTTGGCTACCGACAGGATCTAGACAGGTAATTCACATAACCTTCCATCACGGACCCCTGAAGTACTGTTTAAAAGTTGACAAATATGATTAACCATTTGTGGTAATAAAAATTAAAAAGTTTTTGACACATTTCGAAATGTTATTTATTTGGTTGTCATTGAAAACTGTGAAAAATATGGCTTAAAACTCACTTTTTTCAGGTGACGCGTTACGCGGACAAACCGATATATACATATATAAATGAATTGACGTTAGATCACTTGGATCACCAACTGATAGCGGTTCAAGACTTGATAGAAGGCTTTTATATGGCAAAAATTCATCAAACCATTTTGCAAAGTCTTTTCTATTCTTATATATAACATGTCCCATCAAATCAGCTCCATCAAATCCACCTGATAAAAAATCTTCATTTGATGGTTCATAGTTAAATGGATAAGATTTATCAGATGAAAACAATCTCATTAAATGTTCTTCAATAAGTTGAGCAAACTTATGCTATCAATATAATGAGCATAATCAAGAGAAAGATCAAGTGCAAAAGCTGTTCGACTATGTTCACCACAACGAACGAGATAAGATAGTTTTGAAAGCCATAAAGATTTACGATCAACAACAATTAGTTCGAGTGAGCGAATATTTTCACGCCATTTATCGATTTCTTCAGAGTTCTATAATAATAAAAAGAGAAACATTTCCTACAGATCTCTGATGAAAAACGAACGTCTCTTTCTTCATCTTGTGTTCATCCATCTAAT
>JAJEKB010012094.1:0-10854 GCA_022393335.1 Macrotrachela quadricornifera | reverse complement strand
TTTTTTTACAGTACTTTTCGTACAAAACCATTCTTCTATTCCACTAATGGATACATTTAAAAAGTCTTCTATACTAATGAAATTTATCACGGTCAAAGTGTTTTATTTCAAGATAGAATCTCAATAAAATTTACATTAAGTATTAAAATATATTGCATCAATTATGATTCCTTCTGTTGTTTCTTCATATCAATCCATTTATACATTTTTCCATTTCATGTCCAATTCGATTACCGCCAAGGATGAGCATAGTGAGTGTCTGTATAAAATGAGAAAGTTGAAAAGACTATCTCTCGCACTTTGTTCTATTTTGTTGCATGATTCAAGAGCGAACATAGCCCGATTTTAGTTGACTTTTGAGCCGAGATTTAATTTGATCTCCTGAGAAACATGCAAACATGAACTCTTTTTAGGACAGACATAGTTCGCTAAATTCTACAAGATGCCCTGAGTCCTGATTAAAAACTAAACTGGTATTTAGAGATGTTACCTCATCAGTACTGTAGATGTATTTACTTCTTTATCAATAATATTCATTTAGTATGGAATGAATGCACTAATCATGATTTTAGAAATGTCAATGTGTTTTCTGCAGATCTTTTAACGCTTGTTAGAATAATTATAGTGAATCTGACTGATTTTTAATATTTTATAGATCTTCAAACATAAGTTGGAAATATGAGTGAAGAAGTTGGAAAAACTGAGTAAATTTATTGATAACTATGATAAGAGTATTAGAAGCACTATGATGCACTGGCATCATTACGATGTAACTATGAATACGATTCATTTTTGTAGACAAGAAAGAAAACCAAATATTTAAATAATCTTGTTGAACGAGTTGAAGAAAGACTGTTGTTGAAATGAATCTTATATTGAAATTGACATATGTTAAAGTATTTCATTAATAAGTAACGGTAATGAGAATGAGAGAGAGTATCAAGATTTTTCTATGTATAATTCACATAAGTCGTAAAATTGTATCTATTTTTGTGATACATAATTTGTATTTATGACAATACTTATCAATTAACAGAAAATAGATATATTCAAATTAGATTTAGATATCATCCTCATCTTTACCATTACTTTCATTTGAAACTCTTCAATGTGGTGGGAACGACTGTTATATTACTAAAATGTCTATATATATAGATATATTTAAAATAATTATATTTTTGTATAATGCTTCAAATGAAAGATGAAAAGTATAGTAAGTTTTCAGATTTTTCACAAAAACAAAAAACAAAATATCGCTTACGCTGTTGTCTCGTAATGCATAGTATGCCACAATCTCCATATCTTGATCAGTCAATTGCAAATCTTTCAATTCCAACGATGATTCGGCTTTATTTTCGGCAATTGTGGTGGTGAAACTATTGAAAGAATCGTTTTCAATACTAAAATATCTGATGATGTTTATAAAGAAGATACTGTTAGTATAAAAAAAAGACCACGAAGGAAGCAAAAGTAGTACATATGACCAAATTTTCTTTTTCAAACTTAATCAACTCTTTGATTTTGTGGCTTTCGAAGAAAAATGATCCGGCTTGACTAAGTGATTTTAAGATATAAATCCTTTTGTAGAAATATATATATAAATTGGGATTCATCTTTATCCTTAATATCATCTCTCGCCAATGAACTTTCTTCATCAGACATGATATAATTCTATTTATTTTTTAAGAACATAAAAAAAGCAGTTAGATTGATTATGAATAATTTTTTGACCATAAAACTATTTATATAAATGGTGTTGACTAAAACTGATATGCTTATTGGTCTAGTACAAGAATGTTGTCAATAAATGAACAGATTTTTTTATCTTTCAATGTCAATTTCTCAGTACCATTTATAAATCTTATTGATATCAAATATTACTCAGTCAATTAATTTTGTTATCATAGCAAACATATAATGGTCAGAATACATGAAGATTTTGACGACTGACTTTGCGTGTCAAAACTGAGAGAATAATCAATGACAAAAATTCGTGAAAAATCGTACAATGAAATACTTATTTTATATGTAACTCAGGAGAAAAACATATTTTAAATACTATCCATTTCGAATAATTGTTATTTTCTCTTTCAAATATGAAATCTATTCTATTATAATCTACAACGCATAGAAGTTCAGCATTATAATGCATACTTGGATTCACTATAATATTAACGGGATTCAGAGTGAGACACTGTTTTTGAATATCTGTTAGGTGAGTTTTTCAAAGAAAGTCTTCTCATTTTTAAAAATTCAAAGGCTTGAAAAATACTACTTTGTAGTTCTTCTAATATCTCAGAAGTAGTGCCAACTTTAATCATGACAATACAATCTATTTTCTTCAATCTACCTTCCTTATTTATGTAGTAAACATTATTCAAAAGAATATTTATAGTAGCAGTTTTATGATAATTGATTTAGTGAATTTTTGTAAATGAAGCTTATCATAGAGTTCAAATAATCTGTCTATTTGTTGTTTGTCTCATGAGAGAAAAACGAAAGATAGAGTGAATGATTTTGATAAAATGTAGGTGACAAATGAATGATAACTAATGTACTTTGACTGTACTAGTTTATTCCAGTGGATTGATAATAAATGAAAATGTTTCTAATTGTCAAAGGATGTAATACAAGGCTAGCTAACCGAAAGAAAAGAGAGATAGTTATAAATTAGTCATCTATGAGCTGGAGAACATGATAACAGTTAAGGCATTTAAGATTTCAGCAAATTTTCATCAGTACAACAAATGTTGTATAACAGTGTAAAATTTACTTATTTTATACAATCGCTTCGCAGATTAGAGTTCGAACTTAGTCTAAGATTCCTATATAAAATGAAAAACATTCAAAAATAAGTATGCTGTGTTCAAAATCTATTGCTGTTCCTACAATAAGAATGCTATTCTCTCTATATTGGAGATGCTATTGATTATTGTGAAACTAAGAAAGGATATGACAGTTTTTATCTGACAATATTTACTCGCTTGCGTCTGCTACTATCAGTTGCACAGTGGTCAATTTCTAGAAACAGACAATACAATATTAATTTATTTAAACTATAAGAAAAGGAAAGAGATGATCATAGACCTGATGATCGATGTTATCCTTCTGTTCAGAAATATTAGCCATATTATTGGTAGAATTAGTGGTTCAAATTAGAAATATTTGTATTTTGTTAATTATTCGATTAGTTTCAGCTAATTCAAACATAAAAATACACAGTTAGTACAAGATTTTAACTAAATAAAAGAAAAACAACATCAAATATTTTTCTGCTTAAAGTTATTCACCAATCATGAGAATCATATATTTTTTTAATTCTAGTTTTGAGAGATGTGACTATATTTTTTCTGCAAGAACTTCTTATTTTTCATGTAGTTCGATTGTAATTTATTTGACAAACTCTTATTCTTCAATATGTTTTTCAAAGATTACAACTTAGAATCAGTTGAAAAGAAAATAATTTGTACGAAATATTCTTATATAATTTCCAGATTAATCATTACACTTACCTATATTTTATCTGTTTTAAAAAATTTTTTAAACGAAAGCTATGTCTCCTTTCTATTGCTTCTCTTAAATACGTCGTTCGTTCGAAATGAATCATTAGAGTACCCTTTTATAACATTATTCTTGATGTGTTAAATAACATTCGCTGTATACGCTCACCTACATGAAAATACTTGTCCTTGTTGATGTTAATATCAATTTTTTTTTTCTAAGAAATATTCAAATGGTCAAAGTTCAATCAAAATCTTTCGACTTTCGTATATTTACTATATTAATTCTGAGTATCCTATTGACATTGACGTATATTAATTTGTACAGATTCATTATGAATACAATGACTTATTTACTCGACAAAATACACTTTTAAGAGAAATACAAAGGCATATAGATGCCAATTCATATATTTTCAGTTTCTTAATTAGGATTGTTATCGCTGATGTATTTTGAAGTAAAAATGAAAACGAACCAAACATAAAGTATGCGGCACTTCTTAGCAAATATTCTTTCAAATTATGTGTGTTTTATTGTTCTAAACTTCGCAATATTCAAAGTAAAAGCTACCTTGTTTTTCATGTTATTACATATTTATTTTCTACTTAACAAGATCAGCTATACGTTTTTTTTCACCTAGGTTATCTGATAATATTTTTCGTTGTTTGATTTATCTAAAAATGATAACGAAATAATATTTCATTAGTAAAGAAAAACAACAATAATTATTTATCTATGATAAAGGCACACCATAATGATAAATAGTGACCTTTATTGCTGCATTATCATTCACAATGTTAGACATTTGTGTTGTGACTGTACTTCTTCTGATTTTTACAACACCAGTATCATCTAAAATCAATGACCCTATTCCATTTGGAAATGAACGATTAAATGATTTTTTCTTTGTTAAAAATGAAACCATATTTCATCAATTTGTATGTATCATTTTCATATTTCTCTTCTAATATTACTTGAATATTTTTGTTCATAATGTGTAGAATCATGGTGCATATGGTGGTACTCCAAAAATTGTTGTTCAGTCACAATACAAATATGTTGAACAAATGGAATCATCTATTGTAAATGAAATGAAAAATTTTCATCATATTCAAGACTATTATAATTCTATTTTATTTTGAAATATTTAGGGTCACTGGATGAATGGTGCAACAGGATATCGTCAATGTATAACATCAGCAAAACAACGATTAGCAGAAATGATGCATATTAAAAATGCATCTGATACTGTATTAGTTGATAATGCTAGTGAAGGAATTAATGCTATTATTCGAAATTTAGATCCACCATTAGGATCATCTGATTATATTTTAGATTTATCTATTGCATATGGTCCATTTAAAGGTTTATATCAATGGTTAGGTTCACGATATGGTGTTAAAGTATTAGAAGTACCAATTCAATGGCCAGTTACTGGTCCTGAATCATTTATTAAACCAATTAGTGATGCATTAAGAGCTAATGCTTCAACAATCAATATTCGTATTGCCATATTTAGTCATGTTTCTGCATATCCAGCAGTAATATTACCTGTAAAAGAATTAGTAGAATTATTTCATCAATATAATATTCCAGTAATTGTTGATGGAGCACATGCACTCGGCAATATTGAAATTAATATTGAAAATATGTCAAATGTTGATTATTATTTTACAAATACACATAAATGGTTATATTCAAGTAAAAGTAGTGCTATTCTTTATGTTCGACATGATCATCAACATTTATATGTACCTGCACCAGCTATTATTGATTCAGCAATGACTGAAGATTTTGAATCAAGATTTATATGGACAGGTACACGTGATAGAACACCCTATTGTGCAATTTTATCAGCATTAGATTATCGACAATCATTAGGTGGTGAACAACGTATCATGAATTATAATCAAAATTTAGCAAAATATGGTGGTCAATATTTATCACGTTTATGGGAAACTAAAATATTATCACCAGAGAATATGCAAACTTCAATGACAAATGTGCAAGTACCAACAAATAATTTTACAATATGTCAAAGTATAGTTGGTCAATTATATAATACATATAATACTATGGTCAGTGGAGCTAGTAATATCATTCCAGAACTTGGCAGTATTCCATGTTATTTACGATTATCAGCACAAATTTATCAAGAAGAAAATGATTGGCATATATTAGGTGCATTAGTTATGAAATTATTAAAAGAATTAAATGGTTTTACACCTGAAAAAAATATATTAAAATTATTATCAAAATAGAACATTTAATATTCTATTGTACTAAACTAATGTGCCTAATTCATAAATAAATATGATAATTATAACATAATGACTAAGTACTACTAGAATTAGTTTTTATTTGACAAATGAATCCGATATATTCAGAAAATATCTTTTTATTGAATGCTATTAAAAAAAACTTCTCATACAAAAGTTAATGAATATAGATATTGATAGGTTTTGTTTATTTATCTTCTATATCAATTTAGTAAACAATCCTTCTTGAATTGAGTATAATTATATATTTCAATAAATAACTGATTCTATTATAAATATCGATTTTATTTTCATCTTATACTGACCACACTTTTGAAATTAACAAGAGTCAAGAGAAGCACATAGCGATACTGTAGCAATTGATCGATACATTTATCGATTTGACGTTTTTTTTAACAACATATAGATTACACTGTTTCTTAAGGTAATTTATTATTAAAGCATAGAAATTTTTCATGTTAAAAGTTTGCAGAAATATATAAGAAATGTGATTCAATACTAACACATGTGCACCAATTTTTAAAAAAAACACAAATTCATACACACATTCCAATAAGAAATAAAAACGAAATGAAATGATGTCATAAATCACATGTCTATTTATAGGTTTTTTGTCTTCTATTCATTTTCTCATTGATGGAAAGCTGCGTACTCATAGAGCACTTGCTGCGAATTTCGAGAAAACAATAGCAAATATAACAGCTGAAACAGTTCCAGTAACTACCGTTGTAAGTAATGTGCCAATAATAAGAGGTTGTTCACATTGTTTAATAATGTCGCTTGGACTAACTATTTGAACTGGTGGAAGTGTTGTAGTTACCGTTGTTGTTGTTGTAGATGACAATACTAATAAAAATGAAATTATGATTATTAAAAAACAAATTTCAATTATTTCGATCAATTTACTTGTAGTGCTTGTACTTGTTGCAGTTGTTGTTGTTATTGCCACTGTTGAACTTGTACCAGTTCCTAATTATCATAAATATAAATACAAGAAAAAACCGAATTCTAATAAGGTATGTACCAGTATATTGTGTTGTTGAACTGGCTGCAGGAATTCCAGATGTAGATACTCCAGGAGGAGCTGTTACTGTTGATACACCAATTGTTGTTACATTTGGAATAATTGTTGTTGTACTTATCGTTGTTATTCCAGTCATATTAGCGTAAGTGAGTGTATTGAAAATACTAAATGGCCAAAAATTTGGATCAAGAATTGGTTTGGATTGTGGACCACAAAATTCAGTACCTGTTACAACACCGCTAAATTTTTTTCAAATAATTCATTAAATAAAATGAAAATAGAATGGAAATAAATTTACTTATCAAATAAAATGTAATAATCTGCACCCTAGAAGAGGGAGAGAAAAAAACGATATAATAAAAACAAATAGAATATCTAATGAATAACCTACAGGTGTCCATGTATAATGTGTAAAAAAAATAAGAGTAAAATTTGAATAAATAACGTTTGTTGTATCAGTACTAACATCAATAGCATAGACTTGTGTTGCATTTGATTTGAGAAAAAATCGAATCGATGCTGTTGCTGTTGGACGATTGACTGCTTTAGTACATTGAATACGCCATGTGAATTGATTAGAAAAAATAATACCCAAAGGAGACTATTTAATTAAAGAAAATAAGAGAAAAGTACATAGAAATACATATATTTTATACATACCATAGTACCATTGACAAAACTTGTATAGATAAGTTCAGGAGCAGTGACAGCAACAAGATAAGTAACACATTGTGTATTACCTTGTTGACCCAAACTATCGATAGGTGTATAACAGACAAGATTCGAACCTATGAAAATGAATTTTATATTTTACTAGCTTTATCTCTTAGTCATTCTTTTGATCTAATTTCGTCTTCTATATTATTTATTCTATACAACATTTACCCCAAGCAGATGCTGCTGGTGTCCATGTCATTGTCATAGTATATTGTAATAGATTAGTTGGTGATTGAGTGAGTGCACCACGAGCCATACCTATCAATGAAATATAAACAGTAATTAATTGTTTCACAATAATAAATATATACCTGGTGGAGATGTAGTTAAAACATCTATTAGTGTTACACCTGAGCATCCAACAGTAAAAATAGCTTGTTCAACTACAGTCTGACTGATATCAACACCAACACAAGCACCGGGTGGACGTGCACCAGTATATGATGGACCTATTCAAATGAATTATAAGGTATAAAAATAAGTAAGGAAAAACCTAAATCTATTAACCTATTGTACATGTACTAGTTAGTGCATAAACTTGAACAATAAATTGTAATGGTGTCACAGATCTAAGTGAATAGATTTAATTATATTTAATAAAATAATAAAAACAGCTTGTCAGCGCAGCCCCTTTTGGGGCTAAAATGTGAAACTCACATGTATCTTTTGTGTTTAATAAACTAATATAAAATATATAAAGTGAAAAATCGTTTTTAGAGTATAGCTGTTTTCTAATATAATCCACGATCAGAACAAAAATCTCTTTTTTACTGCGTTTGAAACAGAATTTTTTATTCTTTTTTATGCGAGCGCCCTATTTTTTATTTTGCATGGTTGCTATCCGCTCGTTATTTTTCATTTTCATACTTTTTTTTATTTAACGTCATTATTTTCCTAATATGATGCTTATTTTTCTTATTCTAGCATTATTATCTTCTCAATCATTGATTTAACTTAAATATACCACTGTTCTAAATGTTCATTATATATATAGTAAATGTAAACGACCTATTATATATCTTCATTAACTGATAAATACTGATGCTATTTATTTCCTAAAGTTATAGTCTAATGAAATCAAGATGTTTTATACAGACTATATGCTAATCGTTGAAAAATCCACGCATCATTGCCCATAATGATTAACATCTTAAACGTAAATTTTTATTCGTATCACAATCAGCATTCAAATTCTTTGGAACGCTCAAAAAACGAGTTCCAGCTATTCAATTTTTGACAAACACTTTAAAAGAAATATTCTAAACTTTTGTAGAAGCATGGACATTATATTATTTTGTTTTATTAAATTGCTAATGTTTGTAATGGAGATGTCTGTAATGTGGGTGTCTGCAATTGGGGTGTCTGTAATGGTGACTGTCTGAGGGTGGGGGTGTCTGTAATGGTGACTGTCTGAGGGTGGGGGTGTCGGTAATGGTGACTGTCTGTAAGGAGGGAGCCGCAAAACTTCGACTTAAAGCTTACACACATATTTTTCATATGTGAATTCCACAAAAATTGACACCTACAATGGACTTGTTTGCCAAGTGAATTCATAATCTTCCATCATAAGACTAACAGCCCAAAATCCAACACTTGTTGCTGTGTAAGACACTTTGAAAAAAAAGGAAAAGTGTACAAAAATAATTAATTAGGTTTTTCTCTTTGTGTAAATTGTATAATTAAAATTATCTACATACTCATACAATTAGATGTGTTAAGATATGAACCAGGAAAAGTAGCACATATACCCGCACATTCATCAGCAATAACATTAGTTGGTACTTGAGCTGTAGCACTAGCCCATCGACAACGAACAGTATCACCATCTGTATCAGCTGTAGGTATCAACCATGTATAGGAATATCCATTTCGAAGTAATTTTACAGGAACCATAGCTGATGTGGGTGCTGTATTATAATTTCCATCAGCTCGCGCATAAGTACTGAAGAAAATAAAATAAATCAAACGTAATTTATTTTTTTATAATCATATAAAATATACTACCTTATTTGAGTTGTTACGGCCCAACGACCTCCACCTGTTTGAAGAGCAACCCAATCACCACCAGAAAATTGCATAGCAATCTTTATATTCGGGGGTAAATATAATATTGATGAATCTTGTCCAGCACTCGTATCTTGTGACACACTGAAATCAGTACATGGCACAGCTACACTTAATGGGCAAGTAAGTGAACCACATTGACTACCAATACAACAGACATTACCTCCTCCTACAAGACCACCACTATTTATGGTATTTTGATCACAATAATAATAACCACGACGCCAAGCATGACGTTGAGTAAACGAGATAGCTACCGGGTTTTGATTAGGTATCTGTGGACTAACCTATTGAAAAGACTACATCAACAGAAATAGAAGAGATAAACATGACATACAGGTTTCCATGTAAATGTACCGCCTCGATAATGAGTTGCCTCAATAATTTGAAATAACCATACAAACAGATAAATACGTATTCGTCTCATATTTACTATTACGAATGATCGAATGCAATAGTAACTTGATTTTTCATCATAATAAAAACAAATGGGGTTAAAAAAAATTCATTGAATCATTTTAATAGTTACTAAAATAAAATAAAAGATTGTTTTGACTGGACTGACATCAATTATAATTGCAGAAGAAAAAAAGTTTTCTTGGAATACAATAAATAAAGTGTAGTCAATGAAAAACATACCGTCTTACTTTTTTTGTACTAATAATACATTTTATGAGTTAATACATGACATATAATATTCTATTTTGATGTTACGAAACTTGTGTAATATGTATCATATTTATTGAATTCTTATTTGAACTAGTCCTATGTTAAAAGAGATCATTCTTGTTCAGCATAATTATTCATAATTCCATTTTACTTATTACTAAGGCTTTCGATAATTTTTGGGGATGGGAGGAGTGAAAAATTTCTCAGACACTCAAACGCAGACTGTCTGTGAAAAAAACCAGGTGAATAATTGACTGGTAAATTTTGTCAAACAATTTTTGAAAGATAATTCAAAATTTTCACAGACACGACGTAAAAAGTGGGAGGAGCTAGTCCACCCCATCTTCTCGTACATCGAGAGCCTTGCTTATTACAGAGAATTTTTCTGATCATTATATAATATTCAAGTTGTGTATTAAAACTCTGCAGTGAAGTTATTTCTTTTTATATATTCTTGATCTTGTAATTGTACGTATCATATACTTGTAATAAGAATCGTTTAGTATAATGTTATTGAACAAAATTCTATTTTGATTACAGTTTTTATTTATACTTTGTAAGACGCATATTATTATCATTTTATCATTTCTTTCTCAATTC
>JAJEKB010012055.1:0-13818 GCA_022393335.1 Macrotrachela quadricornifera | reverse complement strand
ACAATAAGCTTTGAAGATCAAAAAGAATAAAAGTTATAGTCAAAATACTGAGAGGCTCATTTCACCTGGCGCACCCATTATTTATCATTCTTTAATCACGGAAGACAAAAAAGACCATTCTTAGAAATCAATAAACTATAGTGGGTATTTCTTTTTTTCATAGATATTCATAATAAATACAAGTCAGCTAGGAAGAATAATTACTTATATATATCTTACATTAGAAGATCAGATGAAACAAAATCTCTAGAACCCTCAAGAAATACACAATCGCTTCTTTATTTTATTAATACTAGCCATTATCTATTCAATGATGAACGGATTACTCTAAAACGATCAGATAAAATACATTAATTAATATCAACCCTATAAAAAGTCAACCTTTTCTAAAAATAGTTCATTAAATTATTTCTTTTTTTCTTTTTTCTTTATAAAGCCTATCGAATCGTTACATATTCAACATAGAGCAAACTCCCCCTGTTGCAAAACACAAACAATGCTGTGAAGGTCGTTGCACCATACATATACATGTTCATACACATAAATGTATATGGTAGGATTACTTTACTGGTAGGTATTGTTGCATTATGCTTTTTCAACGTGATAGAGTTTCTCTGTACGCGCGTACGCATGTCTTTTAATTAACAAAATATTCTCTAGTTTTTTCAATGTTTCTCTTCCAAATAGAAAAAAACATACATTTACAATTCTATTTTTAATCTTTCAACGTTTTTCTTATATATTGGAAGATCTGAGGAATTTTCAGGTAGTACATGTTGTCCTATTTTCAGGGCACATTCATAAAATGAAAGTGCTTTCTTGTAATCACTCTTCTTGTCACATACAATACCTATATAACTGCAAGGCAAAGCACGATGAGGAAGAGTTTTTTGTCGTATTGCAAGTGCTTTTTCATAATATGAAAGTGCATTTGAGTAATCACTCATGTTGTCATACACCAAACCAATATTATTGTAAGAAATAGCTAAATCAGGATGATTCTCAGGAAGAGCTTTTCCGTCAATTTCGAGTGCTCTTTCATAATATGAAAGTGCTTTAGAACAATCACCCATGTTGTCATACATCGAACCAATATTATTGTAAGAAATAGCTAAATCAGGATGATTCTCAGGAAGAATTTTTTCTCGAATTTCACTTGATTTTTTATAATATCAAAGTGCTTTTGAATAATCACCCATTCTATTTTACACTGAACCAATATTATTATAAGATGTAGCTAAACTTGGATGGTTTTGAGGAACAACTTTTTGATCAATTTTAAGTGCTCTTTTATAATATGAAAGTGCTTTAGAATAATCATTCATGTTGTCATAGACAGAACCAATGTTATTGTAAGAAGTAGCCAAATCAGGATGATCTTGAGGAAGAACTTTTTGTCGTATATTAAGTGCTCTTTCATAATATGAAAGTGCTTCTGAATAATCACCCATTCTATTATACACCGAGCCAATATTATTGTAAAAAGTAGCTGAATTAGGATGATTTTGAGGAAGAGTTTTTTGTCGTATTGCAAGTGCTCTTTCATAATATGAAAGTGCTTTAGAATAATCACTCAGGTTGTCATAAACAAAACCAATATTATTATAAGAAGTAGCCAAATCTGGATGATTTTGAGGAAGCGCTTTTCCGTCAATTTCGAGTGCTCTTTCATAATATGAAAGTGCTATAGAATAATCATTCATGTTGTCATAGACAGAACCAATGTTATTGTAAGAAGTAGCTAAATCAGGATGATTTTGAGGAAGAGCTTTTTGTCGTATATTAAGTGCTCTTTCATAATATGAAAGTGCTTTTGAATAATTACCCATTCTATTATATATCGAACCAATATTATTGTAAGAAGTAGCCAAATCTGGATGATTTTGAGAAAGAGCTTTTCCGTCAATTTCGAGTGCTCTTTCATAATATGAAAATGCTTTTGAATAATCACTCATGTTGTTGTACACCAAACCAATATTATTATAAGAAGTAGCCAAATCAGGATGATTTTGAGGAAGAGCTTTTCCGTCAATTTCGAGTGCTCTTTCATAATATGAAAGTGCTTTTGAATAATTACCCATTCTATTATATACCGAACCAATATTATTGTAAGAAGTAGCCAAATCTGGATGATTTTGAGGAAGAGCTTTTCCGTCAATTTCGAGTACTCTTTCATAATATGAAAGTGCTTTTGAATAATAACTCATGTTGTTGTACACCAAACCAATATTATTGTAAGAAGTAGCCAAATCAGGATGATTCTCAGGAAGAAATTTTTCTCGAATTTCACGTGCTTTTTCATAATATGAAAGTGTTTTTGAATAATCGCCCATTCTATTATACACGGAGCCAATATTATTGTAAGAAGTAGCTATATTAGGATGATTTTGAGGAAGCGCTTTTTCTAGTATTTGAAGTGCTTTTTCGTAATATAAAAGTTCTTTTGAGCAATCGCCGATGCTGTGATATACCTCACCTATATTATTGTATGACGCTGCTAAATCAGAGTGTGTAGGAGAGAGAATCTTCTGACGAATTTGAATTGATTTTTTGCAGTATATGATTGCTTGTGTATATTCTCCTTTAGCATTCTTTGTTATTCCGAGCATATGATAAATATTTGCTTCTTCGTACTCATCATGTTTTTGATCAAGCATGCCTTCAAACACCTGTTGAGCTTTATCAAACTGTCCAACTTTAATTAATAAATGACCCATACGGTACCATCCTTTCAAATCTGGATATATCTCTTTGCGTATTTGTTCAGTTAAACTATGTAAATCGGGATCATTATCACTTGTTAGTGTTAATTTCACTTGCCAGAGACGATTGTTTTTGTTGTCCATTTGTTTTATATCTCGAATTCGAAATATGGAATGCATGGAGAAGAGAATTTCTTCTTCGCTATGAAAGTAGCTGACATCATGAACATTAGCGAAAGATGTAGATGATATCGAGGGATCTATAGTTATTTCAAAGAAAATGCCTATCAGATCAGGATTGTATGTATTACTTTCAGCAAAAGCAAGAGATACTTGTTGATTCGTACTAGTGGATAAAAAATTATTAAAAGATAATAAACCACCTTTTGTGTTGAATAATTTATCAAAATCTTTTTGTGGAAGACCTTGACCACGATATACGGTGAATTTGTTAGAATACGTAAGACGGGCGTATTGTTCGGAGTGAAGTTCTTTAATATGCTTATGAAGATCTTTAATGAAGAAGCCCATATTGACAATGAGGTCTGCTTCCATCATTCGTAATGAACGATTTAACATAGAGTAAAGAAAACATGGGTAAGTATACCACCAGATTGGAAGATGTTTAAGATATTCTTTTTCGAATTTGTCGACATTTTTTAATTCGCTGGGATTACCAACGAATTGTTCACGACAGTAGACAATGAAGTCGTCGATGTGTTGATGTTCAAAATCAATTGTTAAAAGAATTTCTTTTAGTATCTGAGTATACATAAAGGATTGATCGAGTTGGTCAATATTTTTATTTTTTGCATCATCACTCGTAGCTACAAAGCTCATTGAAATAGTGTTTTGATCGCATTCGTACGTGGCATGTTTTAGTGCTTGACAGATTGGTTTAACGTCAGTGAAGACACCTTGCACTTTTGGCCAATTTTTAGTCCATTGCTCATGACGAACTTTATTTCCACAAAAAATATAAATCTTACTAACTTGTGGCATTTCATGAACAACAGGTACTGTTGTTTCTCCAAATGCGCCTGACGAAATTATAAATATTCTTTCTTCTTTGATGCTTCTGATAAAATTGATACATTCATCCACCGTGGTGAATGTATGTACGGTATTCACAATTTCCCGTAATTTACAAATTGTATTGATATAATCGACATTATTAACTTCATTAATACTGCTGTCGAGCCAGACCAATAGGAAATTTTGAATACGATGAGCATACGGAACTTGTCGTGGCATTATGTTAGTATGCTGGGTTGATCTATCTGCTATTGTTGATTTTGTTTTCTTATTTTCCATAATGTGTAGTATTCAGAAGAATCTGATGAACAATGATAATGAAAAAGTGTAAAAAAAAGTACTTGAATTTGTGTGATTTTAAATGTTTTTCTCTAGATATTTTTAATTAGTTATGTAGTCGACACTTTTATTTTATCTTATAGATATCAGTATCAGTATAAATAATGGTTAATACAAAAAACGAACGAAAAGAATGCAAGTTTACTTTTGCTATCGCTCTAACCAAAAGATCGAAGATCTTCAAAAAAACAAATATCATGCTGTGCTTTTACCCATGAGTCTTTTCACAGTTTCTTCCTTTGACTTGTCGTAAGTCGTTGAGTAGATAAGAATACAAAGTTATCTTTGTTCTTTGTTAATATCTAATGGTGATGCTTGCAAGTGCGTATATCAACAACACTGGCAAGAGATTAATTCTGTAGCAAATTTTTGGAAACAAAATCATTAAAATCCAGTGACTTCTATAAATATATTATAGCAAGAATTAAAATTTTTAAAATATTATTATTTTTTGTTGCAGTCATATTTATTTTATATTTGTATGCATATGCAATAAATTTCATGAGCAAGTTTTATAATAGATAAGAATATTCATTTGTTTTTTCTTTATCTGTTTGTTCTATATTCTTGTAACAGTTAATGAAGATTTGTTTTATTTGCATATATAAATAAGGTTATTTATTTGATTTTGTAATAGAAATTTTTTCATACAACATTTCTAGAACTTTTCCACAGCGCCTCTTTTGCAAAAAAAATCAAAATAGTATCATATTCTTAAGGTGAGGCATGAATAAAATTAAAAAATCTTTCGAATATTTTGATTGTTTTAATGATTGTATATATTGGTTGGGGTTAATACGAATTTTAATCACTGTAGCAATGGTTACATAATGGTTTTTAAAAGTAACTTCAAATGTATCTATTCTTATTTTGAGATATATTTTCTCTACAACGTATATATTGACGAAGTAATGCAACAATTATACTATAAATAAATGTATAAATATATATATAAGTCAGAATAAAATAAAATGTGTCCTGAGGGATTATAAAGAAAAATCAAGTTACATACAAAATAAGTTTTTGTAAAAATATACTTTGGTCTTGAAATATTACATGCAACATTAAGTATTATAATGATGATAGAAAAAAATAATTGAAGCTAGCAAATTGGCTTTTATAATATAAAATATACTATTCTTGTTTGGATTCACTTATCGGAGATACTATAAGTCGGCACCTCATGGAATAAGACGCTGATGCACAAGTCTTACGATCTGAATAATTTTTTACAGATTGATATTCATGTGAAATTGAAATAATATTGTTGTTTAAAAATTTACTAATCTTTTCGTAATAAAAAATAACCTTCTTCAATATAAATAAAGTCAAATGTATCCGTATGTAACATTGTGATTTCTGGATCTTAATAATGTACAACAAGAAGTAAATAATGCTGAATACAATTCACATGTTTTTTTTAAATAATACTACTTCAATTTAGTAGAACAAGCCTCTTTCTTATTCTTCTGTTCATTTTTTTCAGATGGTATATGTGTAGCTAAAACATTTACAATAAATTGAGTAACTATGCAAAAATTTATTTGCATGTTATAGAACTCAACTATACTTAAGTAAGTTTATTCTGCAAGTTGTAAAGGCTATTTTCAATTGGATGAAGTTTTTAGTAGATGGCGCTGCGCATAAAGTAACAAATCTCCATTGAAAGTGGGCATTAACTCCATAACAATAGAACCTTCTATGGAGATAAAAGCCAATCGAAGAAAAGTTCGAACAAATGTCATCTATACGTATATATATATTATATTCCAGATCGATATTATTTAATGATAAAATAAAAAAAGGCTAATGATTAAAGTTAGTTCTTTGTTATCAATAATGTAGTTCATTTATCGATTTCTCCATTCAATATAGTATCTTAAATAATTAGATAAAACAGTTGAATACAAGTTACATCTTGTGGTTTTCTTTGAATAATTTTTAATATTGTTTATTGGATTATCAGTGATCATTTATTTATCCTATTCATTCGCTATATATTGTTTAAATGAATGTCTTAACAATTGTCTGCAACCATTTGTTAAATTAATCCATCAATAAGAAACAATAGATTTTATTTATGTAAAACATTTTTCTTTCACTTTTTAGAATGATAGAGATATAATTGATGTGAATTGTTTTAGATCAATTCTGGATTTTCCATTGATAATTTCTTATACGAAAGAAAAAGTAATTATTCTTTACTCTTTTAGATAATGCATAATACACTTGAATTGCATGGCAAAGAAAGTGGTCAAATATGGCATCGAAAAGGAACAGGAAAAAATGGGTATATTTTAGTTTTTGTTTTAATCTTACAATAAAATTTATTTAATTGTAGCCTTCTTGTTACCGTTCTACATTCAATATTTAATGTTGCTGATGTACCATTAAAAACAGTTCATTTTCTACAAGCAGGATTTGATCGAATTGGTGAACGATTATTAGCTGTTGATCAACGTGGAAATGTTTATGTTTTTGATCTTATTCGAAATAAGTCAGATATTATTAAACTTATATGATCTATATCAAAGAATTTTTTGTTTTTATTTTCAATTTAGATTTGAACTTGTTCATAGAACAGGTACAAGTTGTACGGCAGTGGCATTTAATTTACGAAATCCATCTGAATTTTTAATTGCAATGCCAGATTTTACTGTAAAATGTTTTGATGCTGGTAATATTAATATGAATATTTTAATCGATTTATTTATTTATTTATTTTAGATAAAAAAGAATTTGTTGCTTGGTTAAAAGGTCATACAACACCAGTTAAAGAAATATCTGTTGATAGTAATGGAGATTTTTGTATAACAACATCGGCTGAAATAGCTTTTTTATGGGAATTAAAAACATTTGAACGAAAACGTAAATTAACAATTACAAATAAAAATGATGTTTGCCTTTTTCGTGTAAGAAAATATTTCTTAAAATTCTATTTTATTCTTTAGTAATATGTAGGCATTCTTTTGTCCTGTATCAAATTATATTTTAACATGTTTTCGTGATGATTCAATACTTGTATGGGATGCAAAAAATCTTGAATTTAAATATCAATTAGCTGTACCAGAAAAAAATCCACCATTTTATCGAGCATTTGCTGTTACAAAGTATATATTAATAAAAATAAACATTTTTTAAATGATAACATTTATTTTTAATTTAGTGATGGTAGTATACTTGTTTGTGGTGGTAAATCAACATATTTACAAATTTGGAATTTAGAAACACATAAATTAATAAAAATAATTGAATTACCAAAAGCAATTAAAGAAATAAAAGAAATGGCATTTCTTAGTGAAAGTTTTGATGGTGGTTCACATAAAGTATAAATAAAAAAAAATTTTATTTTTAAAACAAAAAATAAAATCTTTTAGATAATTGCTATGCTTTGTCAAGATGGTATACTTCGTTTTGCTGATATTGAAACATGTCGTGATTTATTTCAAATTGGACAAGAAAATGATTCAATTCATCATTTTCTACTTTCATCAAATGGAAAATTTTGTACATGTACATTAGCATCAGGTCAATTACATGTATATGATTTAGCATCAACATGGAAAGAATTAAATCGAGCTCCATCACCAATTGTTCGTGCATTACGTTCAAATGATGATTTTCATAATGATACAAATAGTCAAATAACATATTCAAAAGGATCGACAACAACACGAAGCTCAAGATCAAGAATAACATCAGGTACAAATACAGTAACAACAAATAAATTAGCAATTAAAAAACGAAGTCATTCAGCATCAGATCGTCTTCAATTACGACAACATTATGCAACAAGAATATCGGATAAAACAAGTGTATCATCATCTACTCTTAATCAATCAGCAGTAAGATTATTAAAAAAAAACCAACAAATTTCTTTGATTAAAAAAATTTTTCTCTTAATTAGTTTCGAGATTTACCTGAAGGATTGAATTTTAAAAAGCTTTATAAAATATTACGATTTTATGGTGAATATCCATCGAAATATCGGTAGGAAAAAAAAACTAACAAAATTTTCTATATATATATAGTTTATTTATTAATAAAAAAGGGCATTTATTTGGAGATGTCTTCTTCGTTTACCAGAAAATCATGCAGCTTATGCTGCGCTCGTTGAAAAAGGTGGACATTCAACATTTTCTAAATTACAAGAACAATATCCACTAAAAAGTCGAAAATTATTAAGAATTATGCAACGGTATAGAACACAATACATTTTTTTTCAAATTAATTAATGAATTAATTTTTATTTTTAATAATATATTAGTGTATTATCAGCATTAGCTCATTGGTCATCAATATTTGGTGAAACAGATTTTTTGCCATTATTATCATTTCCATTTATAAAATTATTTGAAAATAATCAACTTATTTGTTTTGAAGTTATTGCTACTGTTCTTTTTAATTGGTGTCAATTATGGTTTATGTATTTTCCAAATCCACCAGTTAATATTCTAGGTATTATTTTTAATTAAAACAGTTAATATATACACTAGCAGAGCTAATAAGAGCATCTATTCGTGTAGGAGAGAAGGTGAGATGGGGATGACAATATATTAAATTGTTATATAATAATGAATGTTGAATAAATAATTTTATTGCATAAGCATAATAAAGCACTCATCATTGATCATGAACTAATGTTAGTTCTATCATCACTAACTGATATATTTAACTAGCGTAATAACATGATGTCACTAAAACTAATTTTGCACTTCTCGAATATAAGGAAAAAAACGATTTGAAAGTTGTTTTTTTATGAATGAAGCTTTATTTAAAAAACTTTCATAATAAAATTTAAAGCTTTCGATCTACTTTTACATACTGAATCAAAAATTTATGCTTATTTTTCATAAAACTAAATTTCAACGGAACAAAATCTTGAAATACAAAATATTACTTATTATCATCGTAATAAAACCGTCTAGGTTTTGATTTTATATCAGTTATAATTGAAAATAGAATGAAAATTTAAACACATCAAAAGATTAATTTTTATTTAAGGAATGGTTGAAAATTTACTTACACATCATGATCATACATTATTAGCACATTTTATACGTTATAAAGTAACATCACAAGTAAGAAATTGTTAAAGAAATTCTTAATAAAAATTAATAAAAAAAAAAAATCTTTAGATTTATGCATGGCCTCTTCTTGAAACATTCTTTTCGGAAATATTTAATCGTGATGAATGGCTTTGTTTATTTGATCATATATTTAGTAATCATCCATCATTTATTCTATTTATTGTTACATCATATTGTATTAATAATCGAAGTGCTCTTTTACGTGTTACTGAACTTGATGATTTTAAATATTTTTTTCATCATCGAAATCCAATATCAGTACAAACAATACTTAATGAAGCTTATCGTCTTAGTGAAGTAACACCAGTTGATATTGATCCAAAACGTATGATTGAATCATTTCAACCTTTAACACGTGGACAATATCCTGTTTTTAATAAATATCCTAAATTTATTGTTGATTATCAAATACAAGAAAAAGAAAAATTAAGACAAGAAGAAATGAATTATATTCGACAACGGTAAAATTAAAGATAAATAATTAATAACAAAAAAAATTTTTTTTAGTGAACTTAATGTTGAAATGTATCGTGAACGACAACAACGTCGACATGAAGAAGAATCATGGCTTCGTCAACAGGTTTTTAGAAATTTATTGAATCATTATTTACTTAAATCTTTTGAATTTTTAGCAATTATTAATTGAAGCTGAAGAAAAACGACGTAAATTATTACTAGAAGAAGATACACGAGTTAAGGAACAAAAAAATAAGTATGTTTCTTCATTTTTATTAGAATATATATAATGATCCGTTTTTAAATAGACTTCAAATGCTTAATCAAGAAATAAAAGTAAATAGATCTATAAATATAAATTTATTCTATGAAGATTTTTTTTAGGTTCGTGAAATGCAATTACTTGATGTAGCTCGTCGTAAAATGCTTCATCAACAACATTTACTTAAAGAAGCTGAAATACATCGTTTAGATGATGAAATTCGAAAAAAAGTCTTGTATTTTCATTTTAAATATAAAACATTTATTTATTTATAATGTAGGCAGAAGAAAGAAAAGATGTTTTAGACTCAGGTATTAAATCAGCTGAACTCAAATCACTTGAATTAGAAACACAAACAAAAATTTTGGAAAATGTAAGTTTTATTTTAATATTAAATTTTTTCAAAGAAAATTATCTTTATCAAATTAGCAAATGCTTCGATTACAAACGACAAAACCATCTAATTCACAACCTTTTGATTTGGATGATTTAGCTGATGATCAAAGTTTAAAAGCAACAACAAAAAAAATAGTTGCAAATGCTAAGGTTTAATTAGATTTAGAGTTTTTTTTTTAAATATTTTTTTCATTTAGCATGTACATCATTTTCCTGATGAAATTTCAATGGATAATGATAACATTGCATTGCGTTTTGAAATGAAAGATGAAGATGCAAAAAATGATATGACTGATGTAAATAGTATTATATATAATTTAAATTGTTCAATTATTTAATATTTTTCAGGTATGGAAACAATTACGCGAAGCTAAGGCAAAAGAATTAGAAGTAAAAAAACAATTAAATGATATGTATCAACAAAAGGTATAGTATAAAATCTGTCAATTAAAAAAAAACAAGGTTAAGTTTAGCAAATAATATCATAAGTTTAATTGAAGAACGGAAGTTGAAAGTATATGATATTGAATAATGTTTTTTTTTTCGATGAAAATAAAACTAATACTATTTCTTTCTCTATTACTTTTGCGATATTTCTGAATGTATACTATCCTTTTATGAAGAAATATTTTTCAAATTGTTACTGAAATATTATAATAATTTGTTTTTCAGAATGCTTTAAGCAGTCAAGATACAAATCAATTAATTCAAGTTATGACTAGCAACAAAGTTGTTTCTACTGAAATAGAAAAACAAATTCCATCAAAAATGAAAGTATCAGCAGTAACAGATGATGTTAATACAGAATCATATCATACATCAGGTATAATTTATAATTCTCTTTTAATGCTTTTCTATTTTAATTATACTTGTATATGTAGAAGTTATTCGAATGATGAATAAACCAACTAGTGTTCGATGTATCAATACACCTAATGGTTCAACAGCTGGTGATACATCAATATCATCTGCATGTAAGTTAAATAAATTAAAAAGAATTTAATATTAATGCAAAAAATTTGTTCTTATTTAGTAAATCTTGATCGAGGTCGAGGTGAACTCGAAAATGATATTCGTAAATTATTGAGCGATATTCGTGAACGACGAACACGATTTGTTCAAGAAAATTCACAATCAATACCTTTTATACCAACATCAATTAATACTCCTGCTGCCATTTCTTAAATACCATTGTATTGTAGATTAGTTGTCGTTTTTTTTCTTTTGTTATTTCATGTGTTCTTATCAATATATCATTGTGTTGAATTAGTGTTATAATATAAATAAATGTCCATAATGAGGAATTAGGAATTTTATATATAAAAAAAAAAGTTCGTAAAACTTAGTAAATTATAATATAGATTAGAATAAATCTACATGAATATGGACATAACTTACAATTTGTCATCCACTACAAAATGTCCATATTTCAGTGGATACTTCATATAAGTTGGTTATCACTCAAAAACATTTATTTAATCGATCTCATCTTTTTTGTCATTCTCCTATAACTCTGTTCATAATTTACATTCATTTAGAAAACGAAACTGGTCAAGTTTCTTATTCAATGGTTTATTTTAAAGAATTTCATCATTATCTATTTAAAACGCTAATATTATACTATTAATAGCTATCTCTTAGATTGAATATGAAACATTAAATGTAACCTGAAGAATATACATCATCTATGATTAATAGAGGACGAATTTCTATTCAAATATTAAGATAATCCGAAAGGGTTTTTATAATACTTAAAAATAATCTTAGATGAATTATTAATCAAATGCAAATGTCAATGTATACCTGGTTACAATACTGTCAAATCAGAGAGCAATGAAATCCATGTATACTGATTAAAATATTTTCTATCATCATTCAGTATAACTTTAAAAAAATACTTTTAATAAGAGTTACACTTAAATAAGATTTGTACATATTCAAAATTAGACAAGAAAAATAGATTAGTAAGTCAATAGTTTCTGTTTGTTTTATGTTTGACAAGCAATCGATAATAGATTAGTTTTCAATGACTTTTCACTCTGTTTATTTCTTACACAATCTATAATGTAATAGAAATATTGATGATGCCGACAAATTAGTCATAATTATAATTTATTGTTAAGCTATTTTAACAAAATAAGAATCTTGATCATAGTAAAATGTCGTATTTCTTTTGTCTAGGTAAAATAACTGTTTTTATTTCATAAAGATTATCCAGATGGTAAATCAATTGACTAATGTTCGAAACATCAATATACCTTATAAATCAACAATTATGACACGTCTACATCACGTTTGTTTGTATGTTAACTGATTTATGATGAATTACTCATTATTGAGTATATCTTGATGAAAATTATGATGAACTTGAAAATAATATTTATCTACAATAAATTCTAATTATGTATAAAAAATGAATCATCAAAAGCCCTTCTATCAACAATTGATGTTCTCTCTTTATTGAATATCATTGTACTGAAGATAAATTCTATATCGTTTTTTTTTTTTTGTTTTATATTCAGTATCATAAATGTGAACGTGTATCGTGAATATAATTGTATGTATCTGTATATTAAATAGGAAATTGAAGTGATGATGGGTCATAAAATATCATCGGCGTCAAAATCCAAAATGATTATTATTGTATTTGTCCAATATTGAGCATCATAGTATTTACATACTCATTCTACTGAATAAATATTCTCAATCTATTTGAAGATCAAAACATTTTATCGTTATATATCACACTTGCTCTTCTTCTTATTTTTAGTGACGTTGATATCGCATCATATAGAATTCAACAATTATGTGCAATATTTGCTATTTCTCTCAACTAACAATCTGATTATTTCTATTGTTTTGTTTATTTATCTGACAGTAAAGAAAAACGAATAAGTTTAGTACTTGAGTCTGCTATTCGTACATATGCTTCACAGCGGATATCATAAATAATGAGGATGACGGTAAAAGAAAATTAACAAACATCGATAGATATCAGTTCTCGATAATCAAGCCACTTGTTTTTAATGATGTGACATAGAAACGAACCATTTTCAAATGAACTGATCTTCGAATATTGATAATAAAAATGTATAATCTTTAATTAAATTCATTATTTTTCTGCATTTTTTTTCTAAATGCTTTGAAGTAAAATTGATAGATTCTTCTTCACCCGTAAGTTTCCAACTTTATTGAGACAAAAAACATAACATAGGATATTATTCATCGATTTTTTTTGTGATCGTATATTTTGATGAATGAGTATTAATAAAAATGACTATATTTTAGATCAATATTGATATTAAGTTTTATTATTGTATGTATTCATTCAAGATTTTTATTAAACGAATTTATATAAGACTTTATATAACAAATAACATCTGTTTCGTTTAATAACAGATGAAACAAAAAACGTTCATTATTATCGGCTAACTTTCGATCAATGCTGTAGTTAACATTAGTGAAGATAGACGCTAGAAGCATTGTCTCTTTTCTTTTGATGTTGTCATTGCCATTATTATGTATACGTCATGTTTTT
>JAJEKB010012038.1:0-11026 GCA_022393335.1 Macrotrachela quadricornifera | reverse complement strand
CAAGTCACAAATGAAATAAGTGAAATACGTGCTAAACGATATGATACGACAATACCAATGAAACCTTCTTTTGCAGATGTTCGACCAACTGTTGGACCACCACGCCATTCATTTGTACGACTACCACGTACCCAACCACCACCATGAACATGAAGAATAATTGGAATTTTTTTTTGATCTTTTTCTTTTCCTTCTTCTTCGTCTGTATCAGGCGAGGATAATAAACTTTTAGATGAAGAAGGAAGAAATATATCTAATTTATGATTTATATGAGCATCTGAGCCGGAAAAATAAGCAACATTACGAACGATTAAAGATGGATCATATCTTGGTGTGAGATGCAAATGACGAGCTAAATAAGATAGAATTGACATCTAAAATATGAACAAAACACTAATAAATTGTTATTCATATTATTTTCTAACATTGTAACTATTGAAATTAAAATTTTCAACCGTTCAATCTGGTAATTTACTCTTAGATATTCATTCTCTATATAAAAAAAAATCAAACTGGGCATTGTAAAGAACTATTTCATACCTTAAATATTGTCATAATTTTGTAAATATAAAAATTATTCTCTTAAAATATTTGTATAAAAAGATAAAATTCTATTTTTAAAGAATATTTTGTATACATCAATTATATATTATCTTTTAAAATGAAACGGAAATTGACATATACACAAATAAAGAACAAATAAGAAAGAAAAAAAAAGGGAATATAATGTTTATTATTGGTCTTTTTAAAAACTTAAATGCTTGTTTAATCTCGCTTAACTTTCGAATAAAGTCTAGGTGCATCAACTAATTCTTGTCCCCAAACAATCGTAACTGCTAATGTTGATATTGTTGCTGCACCCCAAAATAAAACATAAGTCATTTGTTCACGAAATGATGATGCTGGTATTAATAAATTAATAATACACATTGAAAAGGCAAGAAACATTGTTATAGGTAATGCTAAAAATTTTTTACTTAATTCTTTACTTATTGGACATGATTCAGGTGTACGACCTTCATCGGATGATACACGATAATTACCCAAAAAGAGATCAATTCCATCCTTGAACGTATAAAGAAAGATGATTTGAAAAAAACTTTCTTATAAAGAAAAATATTTCTTACTTGTCGAAAACCATCAAAGAAATTATTTAATACATAACGCATACATGAATTATAACCATCTTTAAATAAGCCCATTGTTGATCGTTGACCTGTTCTAAAAAAAATATGTTTTTTTTATTTATTTATTTTTCTTAAATACAAAAAAAACAAACCTTGTATAATCTGTTTTTAATGCACCAGTTCCAGCATATTGAAGACTAATAACATCAGCATTATCAGCCCAAACTAAAAGCAAAAAATGAACTCAGTTTTCCTAGATGAGAAAGTTCTTGAATATTGTCGAAATAATTTTTAATAAAAACAGGATTAAAAATTGCAGATTGTTTTTTATAAATCATAACGAAGATATATCGATAGAGTGAGATATATACAACTTTTAAAATGATTTCTAGAACATCTACAAACCGGTTTGAAAAATTCATTCCGTTTTTCTTTTTTGAGATGATGATAATTTCGTATAAAGGACAACTTTCAGATATTGTACAATTTAGTGCAAATAATCCGAATAGCCTAACAATAGACACAGTAAGTATATGAAATATCTATAATAATAGACCGCGCTATTGCTTAAATTCTTTTCTAAATAGCTGAATTTATCGGTTATTCAAATCATACTTGAGGATACATTACTAAACATAAAGAAGTAATCAGATATATACTTGACATGTGGATTATATATCTATCTATATTAAATTTTTCATAATATCATATTAATAGTTTAAATCGTCATCTTCTAGAAAGTAAAAATTACGAATTTCATCCTGTTTTTACGCAAATTTATTAAGTTATTTTTAAACGCACCTAAGTGTTAAAGTCATATCCAATATGTATATATATATATGTATGAATACACTTACTATTTTTAAACATATTACTTAATTGTTTATGTGAATCAATTGTTTCTTGATATTTAATAATATTATAACGTTGTAACTGTTTTTCTAAAATTCTTTTAGCACATAAACTTTGAACAACATTTGTTCGATCAAGACAATCAATACAATTCGTACGAAATACACCAGTTTGTTGACATTGTAATACACCATTTTTAGTTACGGCAAAATAACTAAACTAGACCAATTTATATTTATTATTTGTTGTAATAAATAAATAAAAAAGAAAATAAAAGGAAAAGAAATATTTATTTTATACAGTACCCATAATCATCTTGGTCAGCTATAATACGAGCTAAAAGTATTGTTAAACGATCATAACGCATACCAGCACATTCTTTATGAAAATCAAAATCTTCGAATCTTATTAAAATAAAAATAATATTTTAAAATAAAAGAAAAAGAAAATATTTTCTTACTTAAGATAAGCATTTTGACTTCCTTCATATAATTCACGATATTTTGAATTTAATTTGCCTTCTGCTCCATGATGATTTGTCTGAAACAAAAAAAAATTGTGTCTAATTAAATTTTTTTCGAGCAAATTAATATACAAGACTAATAAGAAATTGTTTTCCATAATAATATTCTTGTTCTTCAAAATGTTGTCGAAAAGCAATCAACTTAAATAAATAAAAGAATTTAATAAAAAGAATTTGTTTTTATTACTTACATGATTATTAGATGGTATAACTGTTACTTTTGGTTTGTAACGAAGATTAGGTAATTGTGTCCAATAACAAGGTACTGATCCACGTATCTAACAAAAAAAAATAGATATAATATGATTATAAGATGACCAAATAAATCTAATAGAATTCAAAAAATAAACAAATAAAAACTTCAAATTTTATCATATTTATAATTGAGAATTATTAGTTCGATTGTTCTTGTATTGTAAATAAAAGCAATAAACATTATTCGATCAGTTCTGAGTCTTGAAAAAAATTTAGTTTATACATACGTATATATTTAAACGTTCTGTTCATTTTAATGTTTATTTGGTGTATGAATAAAATAATGAAATGAATAGTAACTCATATTTGTCAAAAAAACTACAATGTGAATAACTACGAAACACTTCCTAAAACTCTGTTTATCAAAAGAGGCAATATCATCTGATAGTATGTCATTTAAAACATTATCTTACGTATTTAAAGCTCATCCTGATATAGTTTTTACATATAAACAAAATGTTTATGAATTCTGTTAAGGTTTAAAATCAAAATGAATAATAATTTCGAAAAGTATTTAAATATATATTTACTTGCACATAGGAACAAGCAATATCATCTAATTGAAGAATTTGTTCAGTTTCAACATAGTTAGCTACACGACCATCATCATCAATTCCACGAATAAATAATCTTAATAAAACAAAATATTTTTGTTAGCTTTTATAAAAAATAAAAATTTTAAATTAATACCTTGTACCCGCTCGATGTGTACTTCGTCGTGAAATTACACCATAAGTTAATGAATGTCCATTTATATTAAGTGTATTAATTGCAATAACTATATAAAAAAAAGAACTAAAATAAATTTATTTATTTATATAGACATACATCCATGAATAAGTGGTAAAGCAAATCGAGCAGTAGCTCTATTATTTGAGAATGGATTAAGCACATAACGATTCCAAACAAAACGTTGATCGGCTCGTTCAATAAGTGGCGTTGAATAAAAATCTGTTGATGAAGTTTGAAGACGTTGAAATGTATGTGTTATATCATATGAATAAGAAAAATAAAATGCTTCTGTACGTAAAACAAGTTCAATCATTGATACATATTTCGTATTATATTTTAACTAATAAAAATAGAAAATAAAGAAATTGTTTTTTTTTATTTTTTGATTTCTGAAACAAAGTTTTTTTCTCATACTTGATGTTCATTTAAATGAAACGTGTTACGTGAAAAAGGTATAAGATCAGTTGTTTGAACTTTATAAATAGTATGTCCATTTATTTCACCTATACGTAATTTTGATGTTATAACAATTAAATACGGACCAGCAATTAAATTAATTATTCCAATAATACCATGAATTGATCGTCGTTCAGCTCCATCAACATTTGGTAAAGTATCTTAAAATAAAAAGTATATTTATTAAAAATGTATATACATGAAAAAAAACATATATTTTACTATGAACTCGTATATCTTCATTTGTTCGATCGATAGTTAGGAATTCTCTATCATCACGTGCCATAGATTGTATAATAAAATAATCAGGTAATAAATGGCTACAGAAAAAAATATTTTAAAAAATTTCCTGAGTTATATTTTTTTTAAATATTACAGTGTATAATTGTCAACAATATTTTGATTATGTGCTCCATTAGCATCACTCCATGACCAAATGGATGCATCTTTTCCTGTTGACACGGCCATTTTTTTTTATTCAAAACTAAAAAAGAAAATAATGATAGTAAGGTAATAGAATACGTGGAAAACTTTAAAGAACTCTTACAATGAGTCAATCACAAAAATAAACAAATGATTGATACGAGATATTCACGAACGAATAGAATAAAAACCTACAGCCTTATTCATTAAAGTTTTATAAAAAATTTTTATTCATAGACTTACGCCATCTTTTGTTAATCAATATATGTATGAGAACAGTTGTATTTAAAAATTTGATATCTAAATTATCTCGTTGTAATGTAAGATTTTGCGTTTCAAATTAAGAATTTCTCTAAAGTTTTCGCTGGCAGCACGTTTTCTAAATATCAAAATATTGTCTCAAATTTATTTTTATATTCACTGATGAAGTTTTTATTAAAAACAATTAGTATATCATCTATTATCTTAATCATTGAGACATAAATTCGTCTATTAACATATTTTTTGCGCCTTCTACATGTTGAATACATTATTATTTCTTGACTTTGATCTTGATCACAATTTTTTCTGGTATCAGACAGGTTTATCAATGAGGAACATCGATTCTCATATTATCCTATTATTATTGTCAAATATTAAGATTCGATTAATAAACATCTGAATTTTTCGTAAATTTATATCGATAATAATAGTTTTTAAACCTGATTTTTTTTCATCGACAATAATGAAAAATAAAACTTTCTCTGAAGAAAAAATGTAATTCATCTATTGTAACTATAACTTTACTTCCTTTTCTTTTTATTTGCATAAGAAAAAAGTAGTTTTCAGGCGTTAAAAAATGACATTCTTTTTTCTTTATGACTATATTGAAAATAATTATGAAAGTAAACAAAGAATAAGTAATTGAACAAAAATAGTTTTGTCGAACTAAAGGAAAAAATAATGTTTGATGCATTACATGATGGCTTAATTATCGACAGAACCCAGTTTATGTAACAGAACGAAAGAAAAAAAACGATTTATTTATGTAGTATTGTTGTTGTATGGCAATGAAAAAATACCAAAACAGATACAATGAAGGTTGTTTTCATATATATTATTATTTTACATAAATGAAAATGTTAAGCGAAAAATCTCGACGAATCGATATAAAAAATTCTGATAATAAAAAAAATGATCAATCAAATTGTTTATCTCAATGGTGGAGACAAAAATATTCTCATCAAGAAAGTCTTGTATTATTTCTTGAACATCCTATTTTTCATCTTCTTATTATCATACTTGTTATTGGTGAATGTGCTTCTGTTATAACTGAAATTCTTCTTCATAATGTTAAACGTCAATATGAATGTAATTCTTCTTTAAATATTTCAAAACAACATTTAGAAAAACGTACATATCATCTAAAACATGGTATTGAAATATGTCATTATGTATCATTGGGTATTTTATCAATATTTATATTTGAATTACTATTAAAAATTTATGCATATGGTTATCATTATTGGAATTGTAGAGAAAATCATAAATTAGATCATTTTGATGCATTTCTTGTTGTTTTTTCATATACTGTAGAAATTTATTTTCTTCTTGTTGATAAAGAATCAATTATTGCACATTCAAGTATTCTTATTGTTATATTTCGTTTATGGCATTTTTTAAGAATTGCTAATGGTTAGTAAAAGATGAGTAATAATAATTTGCTAACATACTGACACATTTGATTGATAAATTTATCAAAATAGTTTAAGTCAACTTGACTTTGTGCGATAAGTCCATCAACTGGATTTGTTGGTAATGTTGGCAAATTATTATTGTTCGAAAAAGATAATCGTTTTTTATTATACAAAAAAACATTATTTTCTATTTTAGCTGTAGTTCGATGTTTTCAAAAAGGTGAAGAATTTAAAACAGTTCGTCAACGACAACAATCTGAAAAAATTTGTAAAACTCCATTAATTCCGTCGAGTATTGAAGCATTACTTGACTTAATGCAAGAAAAAACTGAATGTTTACGACATGATATTAGTGTTGAACAGTCATTAGTTGATCGTTTTGCAGAAATTGATCAAAAATGTCAAACTGCTTTTAATGATCATTATGGTGATGAAACAAAACTTTTCGAAGAAATACAAAAACTTCATCTTTTTACAATAAAAGGATATAACAAACAAACTGATTCAAATGTTGTTTAGATGATATTTTTTATTAAAATGAATAAATTTCAATGTTTAAATGTTTTTATCAAAGATTCTATTTATTCATTATACATTATAATCATCGATACGTGCAAAAAAAATAAATGATAAGTTTATCGAAAATATAATACAGTTGACTTGGTACCAATATCTATTCTTTCGATGTATGATTTTATGAAAAAACTATCTAATGAAATCATAATAAAAAAAAATCATCTAAATAGAGAATAGATTTATAATAAAACAAGCAAATATTGACGTAAAATTATGTAAGTGAAGAACATATTAAAGATAATTTTTTAGCTGAAAATATATAAGATATGATGAACGTGCTTCTGTGATAAACAGAAAAAGATTAGGATATTATCCCTTCTTAATAATCATTAACATGAGATTTATACTGATTCAATAACAGTCTATATGTAATTATATTTCCTAAAAAAAAATGCTGAAATCATACATAAATAGCAGTAGGATAGAAGTAATATGTAAACTCTCTTTTAAAGTTTGCAATGCAATATATACAAATTCATATGCATAAGAAAAGTGAAAAATACTACTACACTAAGAAAAATCTAATTATAGAGAACAGCTTGCTATATATGACAATCATATTTGATTGCTATCATATGGCGTTGTGTACTTCATAATGGTACACTATCAAACTAAATCAAATCTTATCATACCCGATTAATGGTTGATCTGACTTACATATTAAAAAAAGAACGATACATCTTCCTTCTTCATTTTATTTCTCTTTATTATTGTCGTTTGATTGAGAAAGTCACAATTAATTGCGTGCTTGTCAGAATTGCTGTTTTTATTCACCTTTTATAAAACTCACTTTACATATATGTGTGATTCAATCACGCATAGTACAGCGTAAAAGTGAGGATGGCATGTCAGAAATAGAGATGTACTTCATGAAATGGATGAACACATGCTTTCGTCGATAAATGGGAACTGAATGCTAATATTCCGTTTCTAAATTTATCGAAATGTTAAACGGAGTTTACACCTATATTCACTTTGTAGTAGGGAAAAGCCTAACGGATAGAAGTCTGAAAATTTAGGAAAATTTATACGAGTTATCAGAAATCTTTTAAACATTCATTACTCGCTTGTGTACAGCACCTCATCTACAATTAGAAGAGTCTACTGACCATCCATATCTATATCTGATGTTTCTTGGCATTAAGTAGATTGGCAGTTATTTTGTGAATTTCTTTCAATTATTTCTTTCGATTGTTAACAAAAATAACGGGTGCGGCAGAGGAAATTGCCGGCTTTTGCATGTCAATTTTCAATCATTTAGTACGATGTATTAAAAAAACAAAATATACTAAAAGATGTAGCATGAAAAGCTCTACAATTTCCACAAAGCAGCTAATTTTACAGTTGTAAGTTTTGTTTTCAAAATTGACAAAACTCTGAGTTACCAAATTTCGATGTTGCTCAAACGCTATCTTTTTTTGGTTAGGGGTGAATTCGTTTTTCCTATGTCATCTTTTTATAATGGTTCGTTGTAAATTGTAGAGATTTTCACGCTGCATCTGCTGCTGTATTTTGTTTATTTTTTTATAAGACATATCAGGAGATAAATAAGAAGGAATGCATACAGTCTGTATAAAAAAATATCATTTTCGCAGCGTCGCAATTTAGTCGCTCAGAATTTTGTCGATTTCAAAAATGAAATGTAGAACTGTAAAATAAGATGTCCTATGTAGATTGTAGAGCTTTTAATGCTGCATTTTGTGGTGTATTTTGTTTCTTTTAAACAAAAACATATCAAGTAATAAATAGATGAAATAAGAAAAAACGAATTCACCCTTTACCAAAAAAAGATAGCGTTTGAGCAACATCGAAATTTGGTAACTCGAAGTTTTGTCAATTTTGAAAACAAAAATTACAACTGTAAAATTAGCTACTCTGTGGATATTGTAGAGCTTTTCATGCTGCATCTTTTAGTATATTTTGTTTTTTTAATGCATCGTACTAAATGATTGAAAACTGACATGCAAAAGCCGGCAATTTCCTCTGCCGCACCCGTTATTATTGCAATTTTATGTTTTAGCGTTGTGATTAATTATACACTTTATCTAATTATCGTATCACCTAAGTGCTATTCGACTAATTGTTGTAGACTCCGTTTGATCTTACTTTTATATTAGATGTATCTCTTTGAGTATTTAATTTATTCTAAAATTTCAGTTCTATAGAATGAGAATTAGTTGAGAACAATATAAATACGTCTCATGTACTCAAGTTTTAGTAAAAGAAAAAATTTTCGATATTTTTAATGAATTCTATTGTTTTTGTTTTTTCAATATCATTAATCTTTAATGCATAAACTTGGTAGTCCTGCGTTTGTGTGCACTGTTACAAGCTTTTTCAATAGATTCCGTTGCAAAATAAATAGAAAAATGCTATACAGAAGTGCATTCATTTATAGCAGATTTGTTTTACTAACACCTGAATATATGAGACATATTTGTGTGTTTTCTCGACAATTACTCATTCTATAGAGTTGGAACTTTCCGACCAAGTTAAGTAAAAAAAAACATGTATCTCTGATATAAATACGAGACGAAATTGTATGATAAACGGAAATAATCGAAATAATAAAGTGTATCATTCTTTTGATCAGAGGAGTGGATATTTCATGTTAATGTATATACTTATGTTACAACCCTTCATATATATCCCTCAATACAACTAATTTGTATAGCAAAGAAATCACAAAAATATTGAGAGATGATAGATCATATTATGTTACATAGTATGAATATTATTTTGCCCAAAGACTTGCATAGATCTATATGATTGCCAAGTAAAAAATATTTTCTTTTACAATTTTTCATCTATTCTTAGTTGCTTCCTTAACTTTAACGAGATCGATATTGCATGGCAATTATGATTTAATATGCGCAATTTATTGTGAATTTGGCAGTGTCATTGACAACAAAGGCCATTTAATATATCATTGTGAGAAGGCTCTGTGTGAAGATGGCCAAGTTCTATTAGATGATTACTTTTGTGATTGTGGTCCTAATCGTGACGAATGCCTATTAACATATCACTGCGCACTTGCATTTAATCACGCCTTTGCTGTATACTATTCTTGCCGATGACAAGGATGAGAGCAGTTAATTTAAAATCTGTGATATAAATATGAAACATAAAATACATGTGTTCAATCACGATTTTGTTAAAAACTAATATGCATCGTATCTAAGCATGGTTGGTGAAAAATTTCGATCACAGCTGGACATGATTTAATTTAAAACCGTGCCTCTAGCATGAGTGGCTTGATTCGATTTCGAATATAAATGGACACTTCAATGCCTAGCATCAATTAAAAAATAAATAATAAAAGATTCAAAAAAGATCGACTCATGAATATTTCGGAAACGAAAAGGTTTTTCTTTTTTTATAAATTTTAAGTATACTTATAAGCATCACTCCTCTATGTTTAGAAAAAGATGAAAATTTAAATTATTTTCGAAATCGAATAGAGCAGTTACTCTCGAATAGAACACATTGATACGCGGATAGTCTAAAATGACAGCGAATGTGTCGGGATATTGTTCAAATTTGGTACTTACATCATTTAAGTCAAGCCTACTAGTCTTACATATTTAGTATCGAGATTAGTAACAAATTATATTATTTTACACATGCGAAAACATTGAATTTGTCCTTCTCTGGGTATCATGAATCGAATAATGCCGAAAGAAATGATATTTTGTTGATTATACCATGTGACATGTCCAACCACTATGACTTATTATTAAATTCTTGATTAAACCACAAACAATATATCCATCAAAGGACATATCTAGGAATAGAATATATGATTATAAAGTAATCTATGTAAATAAGTAACATACACCGATTCATGTTAGTTTGATATGCATATTAGTTTTAGTGTTTTAATGTGAAATATTATTGAGATATCGCGTTTGGACTCGTATGTAGGACAAAAAAACATCTAAATTAGGCAGTGAATGTATTTCATACTTATTTTACTGAACATTTTTCATAACAATGCCATAGTTTTAATTGCTATGAATTGATACACATTAATTAGTCTAAAGAAAGGTAGTACTGTTAGTGTACATATGATTCTAACAGAAAATCTATCAATTTATACGTATGTAATCTTTATCAAACTGTTTCTTCAGCAATTTGTCTTCTATAATTTAATAAAATCGTCATTCTTTTTAATATTGATCCTTTTAAGAATATTTGTGTTGCTCAAGAACGAAACATTAGTTTGACAAATATTTGTTTTTAAAACCATTGATTTATTTTTCTCTCTCAAGAAATATAAGATAAGATTAAATCATAAAAAAAATGAGTCAAATTTTGATAGTTGTTAGAGAAAAATAAAAAATCGACATACAGACAATTTCTTTCTTTCCGTGAAAAATAAAAAAAATACTCAAGGTAGAGTTGCT
>JAJEKB010012034.1:0-12062 GCA_022393335.1 Macrotrachela quadricornifera | reverse complement strand
TTCGAAAAATGGCCACGGCCACTATTTCATTTTACAGACGATAGTAAAAGAATCACATTTTTCTGACATCTAACCCAAGCTATATGAACAAATAACATGCCGATATGATTCCCTTGACACAATATATATTAAATCTCAATTCAAGAATCTTCATAAAAAAATTCTTTCACTTTAAATTGAATCAACATCGATCATATATCCAAAATCATCCAAGAACTTATATGCCATGAGGATGAAAAAATTTTATAAAGTTTTTCTCGTATTTTTGATATTTATAAGAGAATATAAAAATGTAATCTTTTTTATTGAATATCAGAGTGATCATACTATTGTTAAATCAGAAGGACAAATATACTGCATGACTTACCAAAATCGATCCAGTAATGTGCAGATAATCTTTAAATATGAGTATAAGAGTGTGTTCTATTCTTATTACTTTATACATCTGAAATGTAACTTGTAAGTTTGTCACTACTGCTCTATAAAATCTCTACTGATAATAACACATGAAATTTTCTTCTTTTTGTGATAATAAATGTTCTCATTTTTCATTATCTTTTTTATAATAGTTTTTCTCCATTGTGATCTATTATGTTGATAATATTTTGATAAGATGTGAGGACAGTGAACTTTACTCCGAAGCAGAAAAATAGATATATGACCTTACTGAGACGCTTTTCATAATATTCTTGTCTTACAGTTTCGATCCTACCTCACATTTATATTTTGTATTTTTCTTCGCAGAACACTTATCAACATTAGTCTTTATCTTTATGATCATGCAACAATGTGCAACATGGATGTATTTGGATTCTTGACATATCTTATTCCCTGCAATGAAGAAAGAGTTTATAAATCTGATTACAGATTTAGAATTTGCATCAAAACTTTTTAATTCGAAGTAAATTTTTTCTCTGAAGTTTTTAATGTTCGAGAAAAGATTCAAACAGATCCATTTAAATATATGTATGCCTGTAATATATGAACTCAATGAAAAGTCTAATACTTTTCTCATCACAAGATACTTTTTACTGCCTATTTCAACCATCTTGTTTAATCGCATAAAACAATCATTATTTTATGATTCAATTCTTTCTTTTAGATAATTTTTAAACTATTTGGTGCCGTTCACAATGATTATTTGCTTGAAATATAATGGAAAGTGATGATCCCGAAAATATTGCAACCCAGTTTGAACAGAAAATATCAAATGTACATTGATAGTCTCAACCAAGGCTAGTTCTTAGCCGAAAGAGAAAATTGTGTTATAAAAACAGAGATCGGCGGGACTACCGATTTGTAACGCGATTAATATTTTTTAATTTATATACAATACTCGACAAAAGTCTCAACCCTAAGCGAAAACTATCTTAATAAGGGTTGTTTGTTTTGAGGTTTTTATTACAACAAGGGCTTGATGAATCTTGATCATAAACAAAAGCTGGAAACCAGTTTGCTTACTGAGGCTAAAATATCAGCTCATCACCAATGATTTTCTTTTATTTTACTAACTCGAACTAGGAAATAGATACAATGGCGCTCAACCCATCATTGGAAAGTCTGGCTCTTGATCTTTCTTCAGTAAGATTATCATTACAGACTGATTTCTTGTCGTTAAGTTATGGTCTATATGCTGCTTATCTATGGAACTGACATATTGCAGCCTGACCACTCTTTGATTCAAATCTCAAATTAGATCTAACCATTCAAGCCGAAAATTTTATCATAGATTGGATAAGAATGCGCAAAGCTATGCTAAAATTTTCAGAAATATAGTTGGCACGGAAGTGAAGATTCATATCATTCTATACCTCCGGACAGACAATTCTGAGAAATCATCATAGTACGACAAATCCAAGTGATCTTTCTAGCAGAGACAGATCACCATCAGATGTCGCTGATGTATCAAAAATATTATCTTTACCTTAATGAATCGAAACGTATCAGTATTTTCTTCAAATATCTCACAATTTCGTTGGAAATATTAAGGAAGATATTGTTAGTGTTGCGCTGATATTTTAGTTCTAGTAAGCAAGCTGACCTTCAGCTTTTGTCTATGATCAGGATTCATTAACTCCTTACTTTGGTAAAAGTTTCAAAACAAACAATTCTTACGACGATAGTTCTCGCTTAGGGTAGGGACTTTTGTCGAGTAATGTATCATAGTAACGTCATATATAAGAAAAGTGTAAAGCAATGTAAACAGCAATATCTTTTCATAACATATCTATGTAAATAACCCTATTCGTTATTCTTTATAATCGGTATTATCAAAAGATTGTCTTTCTATAAACTGAACTTTTCCAACTAAATTTTTTAATTATGTGAAACACTTCGTTGTGAAAACAAACAGTAAATTACTATTCAAATAATTTTCTCCAATCCAATCAATGGAAGACAACTAATCGCTGATAAAATAAATATCAACATTATTTATTTCACCAGTACTTGACCGTAAATTGATAAATGACGTTGTTGAGCCTTTTAAATTAAGAGAAAATCGGTTATTTAAATACACTGTTTTACATTCTCCAACCAAAAAAATTTCAGAAAAACGTAGTAAAGAATTTTTCTATGAAGTAATCACACAACATTTAGACGAGTCCCTCTATTTTAGATCATTACATTTTTTACTGCTATTTAACATAAAACTTCTATTCCTGTACATCGACTAAACGGCATCATTATCGGCGCACGAACATAATCTATTGCAATCCTCAATAAAGGAAAGAATCTGAAACCTTCAATTATCGAATACGCAAGTAAATTTGGAAATTTTATGAGAAATACTGGAACTACTGTTACAACCACGTGGCAGGGGCGTTCTACATTGACAAAAGCATGCGTTATTGGTACGGCGGCTGCTGTAGGGGCTCCACTGGCTATCATACCTATTTTAAGTGTAGCAGGATTCACATCTGCTGGCGTAGCAGCTGGTAGTGTTGCAGCATACGTGCAAACAGCAACGACAGCATCTGGAGGTTTTTTCGCTCTGTGTCAATCTGCTGGAGCTGTTGGAGCAGTAGCTACAATGACTTCCGTGGGCGTGGGGCTTGGAGCTGGTGCGACTGTAGGAGGTGTAACAGCTGTGGTTTGCAGACAAACAGGTCCTAGTCAAAATAGTCAAGGGGAAGGTCCTAGTCAAAATGATCAAGGGGAAGGTCCTAGTCAAAATAATTCAGAGGAAGGTCCTAGTCAAAATAATTAAGGAGAAGGAGAGACTGTAGTTGTGCAAGAGGAAGATGTTCAAAGCGTCAGAGACGAACCTCATAGTTTATCTGAACTGCAAATTGGAATACAAGTTTCGTCTTAAATCTTATGGGATTTTTATTCGTGTGGACGGAGCAGAAAGAATGTACGTTACAGGCTGTCAACCTTCATAGTATTGTTTGTTTTGTTCTTTTGCTTGTAGTTCTTCTAGTTTTGTTTATTTTACTCCTGTAGTACCTGGCATAGTTTAGATTGTATTTCGTTCGGTCGTTCTTTCATTAATATCCTCGTCTTCAATATTGTACGTTCTTTCTTTTTACATATTCATCTCTACCCGTTAAATTCGAAATATGTCTCTGCGTTCTGTCGGTTAGATAGTTCATGTGTACGTGTGTGTGTTTTCTCTATTGAACAAAGAATAAAGGTCTGCTCAACAAACTCGCCTGTATTTTGGTGTCATGACCGTTTTGCTTCTATAATGGTAATAAATCGAATTAGACAAGATCTATTCATAACAGAATGATAAAAATTTGTTCATTGAAAGGAAATTTCCAATTGGAACCACGTCGGGTTCCACTCGACAAAGCTCAGCTTCAAAATGAAATTTCAGTTGAAGAGCAAACTGAACGTATTCAACAGTATTATTCACATTATCCTACCAAAAATTTAACAATAGAACGGAAGAAAGCAAACAGACCATTGCTAAGGAGTGATACCACATTTTAACCCTTTGAATCCCGGCTTTTCTATTGTGAAAGTCGAAAAATTTTTAATGAAATTTTTAATAGTTTGTAAATCGGGTTCACCAACAAACTGTGAGATTGTGAGGGCGGACGTTATACAGTGCCACTGATGTTTTACTAAAAAATCTTCATTACCAAAATCAATACATATATTATCAAAAGTCGTCAGAAGTTCATTTTCTCACGATAGGTCGGATTGAGAGTCATTTATAACTTCCTCAATTTCTTATTCAGTCAAACTCTTTCTTTTGAAGTTGTCATTGTGAAAGCATGTAAGATATGTCATTAAAGTATACAATTATTATTCAAAAAAATATATCTTTGCTTCGCTCGTACTCTAGTCTTACGATTCGAACAATGGGTATATATACGCTACAGATTAGAAACGAAAAGAACTTTCCAGATTTTCTAGGTAAGATGGAGCTAACTAGAGCTTTACGGAAAGAGAAAAATAAACCACAAAGTGCGAGAGAGAATACTAAGTAATAAATACAAACGAAAGCTGAAAGAAAAATGATTGTACTGGAACGCGCTAGAATGAGAGATATAATGTATGTTAACAAACAAAACGAAAGAAAGCGCAGAGAATATAGATGTCTAATACTAATAAGAAAAAAGGAAAGAAAGAAGGATTGTACTTGACTGACATCACCTAATAAAGGATAAAAAGATGTTCTAAACAATTAAGGAATATACTAGAAGCACCTTTGTCAAATAACTGCACTCGGACGCATATATGCATCGCCGGGATCTCAAGGATTAAATGAAAAATAGCACGCGTAGCTACAGATGTATTACATCACGCATGAAAGCTAATCATCTCCCAAATCAAGTCTAATCACTACTAATCAATAATCAACTGTTTTTCGCTTGTTTAATTCTCTATCAAATGATATCTACAATTTAGATTGATCACACGTTTGAGAGAAGCGATTCCTTCAAACATGAAATGGCATCACTATTAACGAATTTAATTGATATAAAATTCATCCATGTAACATAGTTTTAAGAAGAAAAATTTCTTCTCAATATTTCATTGTAACTTATATGACGTTTGGTGGAACAAAAAATAAATTATTCTTTTTCAATCGAAGTATATTCAATGGATGGGTTTGATATGAATCGATAGAGAATTGAATTTTGTCTCGTTTACATCACCTTCAATTCATTGGACATCTTTAAATTCTGCAAAAGTCCTTGTTTTTATTTCATCATGAGGCATATGAGTAGCGGTAAAATGCTAAGGAATTTTTTTTTCTTCAAAAATATGCCGAGAGAATGAGTTTTATATTATTCGATAGAGAATTCATTCTGCATTTAATAGAACTATTTAAATATTCAAACAATCTTGCTTGGTTCAAAGAAAATATATTTTATCTTATGATCTTGTATGAATGGTTATGATAACATGTAGGAGGTAGATTTCATTTATTACTAATGTGTCGCATGAAGAGGATGAATACGAAACGTTAGAGGCTTAAATTGTGTATTCAGTAGATCTGGTTAGAATTTTCAAACATGCTGTTTTGCTACGGTTAAATAACGGGTAGGCCAGAATGAATGGCCGTGCTTTGAGTTGTAATTTTCAATCATCTAATATCTTGTATCAGAAAAACAAGATATATCAATAGATGCGCCATGAAAAACTGTAGAATTTACATAAGACCGCTTTTTTGATACATGCACCTTTTGCTTTCAAAACTGTCAGAAATTCGAAGGATCAAATTTTAATCGTATATAAATGATGTGTTTTTTCTGACAAAACATGGATTTTGTTTTTTTCTTCATTCATCTGTTATCTTTCATAAAAACAAAAATAAAAACAAAACAGACCATAAAATGTAGCGTGGAATGCTCTATAATTTACGTAAGACTGATTTTTCTATAACTACCGGTTTTGCCCTCATAATTGAGCAAATTTTGAGCAACTAGATTTTGACGCTACGAAATGATTTTTTCAATACAAATTAATGCTTTTTCTTTCTTACGTACTACCACAAATCTTTTATTTAAGAAAAACACAAAGTGCACCATAAGAAGCAACGTGGAAGTTCTACAAGTTACATACGATAACTTTTTTAATGCGGCGCGAAGCATTGCATGTATTTTTATAGTGCCACTTTTTCGTTTTCAAAAACAATAAAATTCTAAGCAATTAAAATTCAACGCTACAAAAACGATACTTTTTGACACACTACAAATATATTTTTTTTCTAATTTACTAACTAATACATTTTATTAAAATAAAAACGAAGTACATCACACAAGATGCAGCGTGTAAAGCTCTACGATTTACACAGAATAATTGTAAAAACATGAAGAAAAAAAAATTGTTTGCGCATGAATAAAAATTTGACCCTTCGAAGTCTTAACAATTTTAAAAGTAGAAATTGCAGCTATGAAAGAAGCGATGGTATGTAAATTCTAGAGATTTTCACGGCGCATTTTTGATATATTTTGTTTTCCTAATATAATGTATTAGATAATTGAAAATTACAATGCAAAGCATGGTCATTTGTTCTGATCGAGCCGTTATTTTGTTTGAGAATGGACCATTGTTGGTAGTAGCAATTTACAAAAGATATTACTTATTATATAATTATAAATAAATAAATAGAATGAAAGATTTTATGGAGTGAGGTATTTTGATTGAATGTATTTTGTGACGTGATGTTAAGGTCACATTTTTTTGTCCCTTACAATGATGTTTTCGTTCATACAATATTTTGATTGTAAGTGTTTGATTGGTGAGATTTTTTTTCTATTATCATAGTAAAGCTAAAATAAGTTACATCAATTTCATAGATTCACGATCATTATTGAAAACATGAATTCAGTGCACACTGCTCTCAGAGAATGTAGAAATACTATATAGGTTATTTCAACATTGTGATAATTTATCTGGTTGTGTTAGTTTTGCGTTAACGCAACGATGTATAAAATCTATGGTAAAAAAAGACTTTTATCATCGTAGAGAAATGATTCATCAGAAATATATGATACAAAACAATCTGGTTATAGTAGAGTTCCATGTTTAGGTTTTTTTGAAGCAAGCAATATACTTATTAAACTATTCAAGTACACACTGTTTAAAGTATTTTTGATAGTGATGAGTACGTATATATTGTATGGTTTTTTTTTAATGAGTGACTGAATAATTGCTTGCTTGCTTGCCTACATCTAGATTCATAAGTACGATTTACCTATCATTTATAAATGGTATTCCATCAGAAGCTGAGCATTTATTCAGTTTCCTTGATCAATGACCTTTGTTTTGTAGCAATGTAAATTCAAGTAAAAATTATTTTTCAAATATTTTTATAGCATTACTTGAGTTAATATATTTATATCTGTTCCAGGTTTTAGTGTAGAGCCTTTACATGGATTCGTAGTAACTCGTGATGGTCAAGATCATTTTGCATTAGAATTACAAACGCTACCAGTTCGTTCACTTGGTGATCAAAACGAAGTTAAGTTTAAAATACAATCATCATGGTTGAACAATGGTGTACGATGTGCTCAATTTGATACAATTATTTTTGATCAAGAATGATGGTAAAAATCGCAACAAATAAATCGGTCATTTGGTGATTATGGTTCTTGTACATATGCAATTACTACAATAGATGGTGGATGCGATTGGCAATATGCAGTAGCAACAGTTGTTGTTTATGCATGTGACGGACAGGTTGGATTTGCTTGCGAAGGTGAAGAACTATGTGAAGCTTGAAAATTTGACAAAAGTACAAGAAGAACATCACTCAATATATGTGTGTGTATTAGGAAACGCCTTTACTATAATGTTTTGTTCAAACTAAATAAAAATTCTTCTTGATAATACGCTTTAGTTAAATAGAGAAATCTATTTTCGGGTGAGGTCATCGAATTAATATTGAATTGATGATTCGAAAAGTACTCTATAAAAATATATTGATTAATAAAGTCCTACTAATGTGAAATCTTCACATCATAGATAAGAATTCATTTAAAAATATAAATGATGAACACATAAAAGAAACAACTAGTAAATGATAATTAAATACAATAGCAGAATTGCTGATAGCAAATCTGAATAGAATAACAAATGAATTAAATACGACATTAGCTATTGTATCAACATTAATATCCCAATAATGTAGAAACCGTTAAATTCTTATAAGTTTTTAACTTCTACTCGAGTTTTACACTATTCAATTTTTAAAATTTTATAATTCCAATACTCAAGTTTAAAATTAGTTAGTTATCAGATTTTTACTATCATCCTTGCCTTGTCTGATGTGGTTATGAATTTTTTGTCTTCATCCTCATTTTATGTGATATGATTCAGATTATTGCCTTCATTGCTACCCACTCTCATCTTCCTGTATGAAAGAATAAAATTTTAATATATGGCTAGTTTAAAGCTCGAGTAAATATTTTGAAATGCGGAATAACTCTTTGTTTTATATATATAATATCGAAAGAAAAAAAAATGTTTCTCTTTGTCCTTAATTATATGATATGACGTGGGTTGAAAAAGTCCATGAAAACGAACACCTAAAAAGGAAATCGAATTAGTCAAGTAGTCAAATATTTATAAAACAAATCATTTATTTTTTTCTAAATTTTCATTATAAAATTAAATGTAATGAACGAATAGTACATAAGGAAGAAATTCGTTTTCGACATCAACATGTTAATATACGTAATGATTATCGAACATTAATACAGAAATTTTGATAAGATTGCATTTTATTATAAAGACAATAAAAATTCAACACAATTTTTTTTCAGAAGCTTCGTGAACAATTGGCAAAAAAAAATTCTATTTTATTTTAGTATTTTTTTAGTATTGTATATTCATAAATATATTCTTTATAAAAATATACAATGATAGAAGAAAAATAGATGGACCGAAACGACTACTTGAATTACAATAATCATTAGCACAACAATGCATTTGAATATCACCTGATGTTACTGTTGTAGGACAATAAAAAACAGAACCTTTCGATACTAAACGACGACCATCACCTAAATTCATAATTGTTTTCTATAAATTAAAAAAAAATAATAAAATTATTTATTTTTTCCGTCTTCGATAATAAAAAGAGAAACATACAGTGCATTGTGCAAGAAAATTTGTATTATTAGTTAAAGTAACATAAGGATAATTTGAAGTAAATGGCTCAGGACAATCTGTGCATTGATAACATATGATTGAATTAACCATTTGAATATCTAATTATATAAAAAAATTTATTTTATATTAAAAAAACAATGACCATATAACTCACTATATAAAATAAATGTTCCGAGTAGCAATAGTTGAATTTGTTGCATCTTTTCGTATTTTTGTATTCTTTTAATGTTTTCGATCAAATCGATTATCTATGAATGATATATTCAAGGTAAATAAATATTTTCTTTTTAATTTTATTGTCAATCATCCTCCTCTTATTAAAATTGTGCCTCCACAATAGTCAATAGAGACATATTGCTCGTAAAACATTTCATTCGTAATAATGTTGATGAAAGGAAGTCTATTATTGATTGTAACTATCATTCTCTTATTAAATTGTAAGTTAAAATATATAAAATTAGTTATCTTATAAATATTCATTAGGTATGAAATATGAATGTCGAAAAATTCAATGTTATTCTTGTTCAGATTGTGGAAATTCAAGTATGTCGAATATGAATATTATTATGACAACTAATGATAACGATCAATGCATGGTATTAAAATAAAATTTTTTTTAATGAAATTTTTCCTTTTTTTTTATTAAAATTTATTTAGAAAACAACAATACTAACAAGTCAAAATGTTAGAGAAGAAAAATTAATTAATCGAGGTGCATCATCACAGTGTCGACCATATTCAAATGAACGAATTTCAATTATTTGTTGTGGTATTGATTTTTGTAATGCATAGGAGAAAACCAATTCCTAATCAATTCATTTATTATAAAAAAAATAATAATAATTTTAATCTTTTAATGTTTTATTAAAATCTTGAAAATTTATCTTAATTTTATTTTAATAAATAAATAAAATTGTACTCCTTATTCTGTTCTATGTTAGTCATAAATGATTAAATAATACTGTTAGGTAAATATTTATTTAACAATCTTGAAATTTTAATGACGAATAAATTGTTACATTTCATCAAGATTCTTCCAAAGCAATTAGTAATACTAACCATAAGCGTATAAATACAGAATATTATAGTTGAAGTTCTATGATACTTCATTATGATGTTATCTATAACTTATGAAACATATTCATCTTATTTTTTTCATACAAAAAGATAAACTAAAAGTATGTCTCAAAATTTATATCCATCTAAAATTGATCTGATAAATTTTTAATTAGTCAACCATTTTTAAAATAACATATCTACAAAATTTGGATGATAATATTGCAGTTAGATTATCTCATCAACGACTGTAATACATATAAATCAATAGTACCAGTATGATCAGATTTAGAGTTCGATAATGTAACTTCAGCCAACACGAAACATTTCAAATGATATGGAAGCTCAATTCTGAGGAATTATTTTTATCAACACATTTTTATTGCTATTTTGAAGATAAACTTTTCGAAGTATAATAATTTACCTAGAAATCTTCATTTCGATTATTGACATTCATGTGGGAATGAAATTATTCTTCCAAAGAATTTCTTACATTATAAGATATTTTGATAAAGAAAATTTGTTCATATAGAATACTAGTGCAGCAAACCAGTGAGATTATGTTAATCTCGCTATTTCACTACAGGTAGATCTTCCAAATATCTTCTGAAACTATAAGTTTCAGCTGTTTACTCCATATGATTCTTGAGTCATATGAATTACAAGGTCAAAAAAAAGGTGAGTGCATTACCTGAGGATAAGTTGTAAGGATGATACATGAAATAGCAAAGCAAATTGGAGAAGAATTATCAGATTCGTTCGGTGATACTAATTATGATTGCAATATCTGAACCTAATCGAAACTACGTTTCACTCGTTGAAACATCAAAAGTAGCATCAACAATATTTCGAAAAAGTTAATGTGCATTGATAATTCTTTTAAACATTAATTTTCTTTGTCTTGTTGATGTTGACTCAACTTTTTGTCAATAAAAATAATATAATATCGTTTTCTTGAATATTTTCACTTTTGTTGCAGGAATTTATATTCGTAGCTATGATTTTTTTGAGAAGTATAGATTATGACACGTTCATTTATGAAATAGCTTTAAATGCTTTTTCTCTTTCTTTGTTTATTTTCACCCAAAAAAAAACAAAAACAGGAAACACAGAAACATAGGACAAGACACCAAAAAAAACATCATACAAAAATAAATTTAATCTTTTTTTACTGGTAGAATTTTTAAATCTTGTTTAAATTTATTAATCATTTCATCAATTTTTTTCATAAAATCCTCAGTTTTTATTACCATTTCTTATTCATCCTATAAAGAATAATCAATCAGAACAGAACAGACAGACATTCATAGACAGAAAAAAGCAAATCAATAAAAATCAAAATATGTGATCACTAGTGTCATCTTTATATATATAAATTTAATTTGTTATTTCACTTAACAAATAAATGCAAACATATTGAAACTAAGTAATAGTTAGTTTTGTTTCGTAAACGACGGTGCCAAAAATTTTGTAAGTTCTTTATCTTTTAACATATTCATAAATTCTTGTTTTGTTATTTTATCATCGGAATTTAAATCTAAAATAGACATTATTTCATATGTTACATAAGTCACACTATATTTTTCTTGATCAATTCCATATAAAATAAAAAGTGCATGAACTATTTGATTTATTTCATCATAATCAATTATTCCATCACCATCACAATCATAAGCATTATAAAGCCATTCAAGTTTTTCACGTGATGTACTAGAATTACTATGTATATAAATAGCAATAAGAAATTCATCAAATTGTACAAAACCATCTTTTGATAAATTATCAAAAGCACGAAAAATAAATTCTGAATAAATGTTTGATGATTTTGATGGAAGTAATTGTTGATAAAAATTAATAAATTCATTTTTTGTTAAGTAACCAGAATGACATCGTATACGAAATGTTTCATAATAATCTAGAATTTTTTTACG
>JAJEKB010012024.1:0-10902 GCA_022393335.1 Macrotrachela quadricornifera | reverse complement strand
TAAATATATTTTATAGAAATCTTTCTTTTATATATTTTACTGGTCCACTTATTGTTGTATTACGTAATGTAGACATAAGTAGAATAGCTTTTTTTTCATCAGGTATCTCTTGATAAATTTGCTAAGAAGAAGATAATTAATTTAATTTTTAAATTAAAAAAAAATCTTAATGATATTTTACTTCAGCAGCAGTACGCTTTTCATTATCAGCTTGTAAACATTCTTGAAGTGTAGCTAAAAACAATTGTTCTTCTTGTGAATTTATATTCGATGTTGCCGTCATTTCGATCAGAAACAATTAAATAAAATGAAAAGTTCTAAAAAAAATTTGATTTATAGAAATAATATGAAGAAAAAAAAATAGAGTATTCATATGAATGAATATGCCACGCGAATGAATCCTCATAAAGACTTTCAATTAAAGGATACAATTCTTTGTTTGTTCAACTATTATTAACCAATCAACTTGATCATTCTAATATTGCATAAAAATTTTTAGTATTTATGAAACAATTAGTTTTTTATCAAATTATAATAATATTTAACTAAAGAAACTTCAATTATTTCATTAGTTTTTGATAAAAATTCTTTGTCAAAAATTGACAATATAATTTTGATTGTATTTGTATGACATCTATTGAGATAGAGTTTTATTATTGAAAATAATATCATATTTATAATGAACAATGAATCAAAGATGTAATATAATCTTTATATTGAATAGAATTTTTATTTTATGTATTGGTAATATTGAAAGCAAAATTTAAGTATTTTTATATGAAATAGTTAGACAACGTCAAGAGTAACTAAATTTAGTGATCAGAAGAGAGCAGAGAACAGAACAGAACCAACATAATTGTTTTATCCTGTTATTCAACAGAATAATCAAACATATATTTACACATCCTATGATCTTATCTACGTTAAAATGAGTAAACTAAACTGATATACTACACGAGCTAACCATATTTTCATTTATTTCATCAAATATTAAGTGGTATTAAGTATGGTGAATATGACTGCTGTGACACTATATTGGTGTCTGCTTCTGTCAAATAATTAATAACATCAGATGAGTATGAAGTCAACGATCGTTTTCAAGCAATTTTGCACATTTTGAACTTGATGTCTATGTTTGTTTCCATATTTTATTAACAGAAGAGTTCAGATAATTTTCCATATAATACTTATGATCTACAGCCTCAACTTTATCTACACTCATGACTCCCATTACTACTAATGCTAGAATGCAAATGGAATGATTGAATAGAATTCCACTAAATTTTTGAAACAAATGAAATATGATTAGCTCATGTAGCATCTAAGCTACCTAAAATGTTTTTTGAAAAAAAACATTAAAAAAATGTTTAATAAATTATTAGAAAGGATTCAACTTGATATAAATAATCGTGGCAATTATCCTCAACATTTAACAAAATAAAATTCAAAATATCTCTGCATCTTTATATTTCTATTTAATGATGGTAGAACTTTTGGTCCGACCTAAGTAGACTTAGAGTTTTAACTGCAATAAAAGAAATTTCTATAGAACGAGTGTAAAAAGTGACTTAATTGTTTTTCATCTATCTTATGTGATAGATTTAGCGTTGCGGTCGCGGAGATGGCTATTGTGTGGAGAATCAGAGGAATCGGGTGAACAAAGCATGACCATCAAAAAGATGGGAAGAGAAGAATACCAAGATTTCATGTGAAAATACTATTTTACTAGATGATAAATGAAAAAATTGATTTTTTTTTAAGTGCTTCTGGAGTAATAATAGTTTTTTTTTCTCATTGCCACAATAGATTCATGAGACACGATAACTTTAACTACAACTCCTGCAATCACCTTAATATAATGTACATGGTTGAATGGGTGTTGGAGATATTATATATGCTATCTTATGAAAATCGATCTATTACATTGAAAACGACCTAATCCGTTGTTACACGTGGTACGAAATGGCGTTAATGAAATGCGATTTAGATCATTCATATATGAACGATATAGGTAATTGATTTTAAAATGATTAATTGTATCTTGCAAATCAATATTGATTGCCATTTCCATTTTACTCCTTGTATTAGCATTTATAATAGAGTATTTCCTTTAATAAATATGTTTCATTAAGTTCCTGTTGAATTAATGCATGTACAAATTCATTTCATTCATTTGTTAAACAAACAGCGTTACTCCTAAGTTTTAGAATAAATATGATGAATGAACATATACATCTGTATTAAAACTCTCTGATACGTATAGAAATATAAAAACAAAACTATATACAGTGACGCATCCAGGGGGGCGATTGGGGGGATCGATCCCCTCCAAAAGTCTAAAATACCTGGAGGGGGGTACAGCCTAATTCGTTTTGCTAGACAAAAAATGCTTTTTGTTCTATTAGGATCCCCGCCCCCCCCAAAAAAAATTTCTGGTTGCGTCACTGACTATATATACAAAACGTTATGTAACAACATAGAAACAAAAGAGATAAAATATAATCCTTTAACAGAACGTATTGTAAAATTGAAAACTAGACCAAATAAGATACAAGGTTCGAATTAGAAAATTTATCAATGAGACAAAAAACATCATGTAGAAGATGTGATTGGACATCTGTTCCAAGAATATCACATCCTTGGTGAACTTCGATGAAGGAACTGCTGTTCATGATTGTTTTATCAAGAAAGTACTTTCAATCGCCTTAAAATATGGGAATAAAGTTTTTAGTGACGACTTAACCCTTTGATAGCGAAGGCCGTAAATTTACGGCCTCAAACTTGGGTAGGTTAGTGAAGGGATTACTCACTAATTTGATATGTACTATATATAGAAAACTTGAAGAATCTCATTAGTGATACACTGTAGACATTAAAAGCATGCTTCGTAGGGCGATATCAATTGTTTATATGAAACCAAACTTTTCAGCATTCAAGAATTTTAAGTTTAAGTAGTATAAATAGGAGCTAGCTTTGCCCTATGAATAATATATAACGGTTCATTAAGGTGACATTAAGCAAGAAACGATAATGATAATTGTTGTTATTAATCAATCTTATACATTGTAATCACTCATTTTTCATTTTTCAAAGTTTCCTGGATTATTATGGCATATAGTAGTACAACTGATTCAGATTCTGAATTAGTTGGTGAGATAGATACTGGTTCTGTTTCCCACTCTGATAATGAATCAGATAGTGGGAATGAAGAACAAAATGCAGCAGAATTTTTCGACGAGCCAAGATGGAAAGAAGAGTCGTTCGAACCAAAAAGAATTACATTTGACTCACATGAATCTGATATTAGTTCATATATACCAAAAAATGGTGAAGATAGACCAGTAGACTATTTTCGTTTCATGTTCAATCATACTCTGATGCAAAAAATTGTTCAAAAGGCAGATAAATATTATTTCTATACAATACGACATGAAAAATTATGTGAACGATACCAAAAAGCAATTGATGCTACTGAACCTGAAATATATACACTTTTTGGACTTTAAATGCTAATGGCTCATACCAAAAAAAGTCGAATAAAAGACTACCGGTCTACTTGTTCTTTGATTGCCACACATATGTTTGCAGACGTCGTGAGTGCAGAGACAGAATTCTTTTACTCTTACAATTTCTACACTTCAATGACAATGAATATCAATTATCTCATAATAAACTATATAAAATCAAACCAATAATCATTCACTTACATGAAAGATTCAGAAAAATTCTAGTTTTTCATCAAGATGTGTGTATTGATGAAAGCTTGATGTTGTGCAAAGGCCGACTTAGTTTCAAACACTACATTCCATCTAAAAGGAGCAGTTTTGGAATCAAAATATACCTTATATGTGATGTCCATACTGGGACTATCTTAGACTTCATTATTTACAGGAGGACCACGACTGATATAATCAAATTTCCAGATGTCACAGTTTCTGGATCAATTGTTATGACTTTGACACAACCTTACTTAGCATGTTAGGTCAACTGGCGCATGTAGTCCTGTAAGAATAAGTAAATATAAAAAACTTAATGTTTCAAATATTCTGTAATTCTCACTTTGTCTGGAGTTATAATTATCTATTAGGAGCTGTACGAGAAATTGCATCCGACAAACACTATCGTTTCTGTTGCCGTGTAATATTCGTTTTCTGTCTACCCATCATGACCTCTTAGAAGCACCACACGAAAATGAATGTGAAACCAGCCATCGTTTCTAATACCATGTAATCCTTGTGATGTGTCCCGCTGCAACATTCTATTACATGCACTTCGAAAAATTTCGAAATGACAAAAGCTATCGTTTTAGATGCCATGTAATTCTTTTCGCATGTAGCCTGATGATGATCTATTAAGAGCACTTGAAGAAAGTGAATGTGCCAGTGGCTATCCTCTCTAATGCTATATAATCTCCGTTATATGCTGAGCGCCGATGCTCTATCAGAAGTCTTTGGAGAAAAGGGATGTGATAAAAACCATTCCTTCTGAAGTTTCATAATCCTCCTTATGTACCTAGCGCTAATAATCTTTAAGGAGCAATTAGAGAAAATGAATGTTCCCAAAAATTCACCCTTTCCCATGCCATGAAACCGTTCCTATACGTCCACACCTCTTGACCTATCACGAACACTTAGGGTACCTGAATTTCGGAAACGTTATCCTTCCTCATTCCATGTGAACCCCATCATATCTCAAGCCGTGTTGATTTTTCTTACCACTCATAGAAAGTGAACGTCAGAAGCGCCGGGTCTACGAAACTTGCGCACGGAAACTTGCGCACGGAAACTTGCGCACGAGATAAAAATTCATAATTATTATTACCGATACTTCAAAATATAGTAAAAATAGAAAGAGATAACAAAAGAAATATAGTTTCTATATTTATTTCAAGATCATAAATACAACAATCAAGTATGTAAACAAAGCAAAAAAAACTATAGAACAATATTATGTGCTATGGCACTAATTTGATCAATAATGTTTTGATGAGGATTTGAAACAAGATTAAATAATCGTTGATCAAGGTATAGATACTTCTTTTTTTTTGTTAACTGGTTCACCAGCATTGGCTCGAACGATCTTGGTATGAATATTTGAATCTTCTTCAAATATAATTTTTTCAATAAATTTCCAAAGTGTTGGATGTGAGCATTGAAAAACGCATTCTGAAATCAGAAAATTATTTATATTTAGAAATTTGTTTTTTATTTTATATTTAGAAATTTACTGATGCGCCTGTTCCAAGCCTCCGCTGAGTTATTAGTTCGCATCTGTTGATTTTTAGTTCGTTCATAAGTATTCCAATATTCAATAGCAAATAATGGTCGTGAACGTGATCCATTTGCTCGAAATCGTCCGACATAATTATCTTCAAAATAATCCAACATAGTTTGAAATGTATTACCTAGATGAGTACTAAGATCTGTAAATGCACTAATAACATTGTCTGGATGAATAAATGCCAGAGCTGCAATTTTACGTATACCCTGAGCAAAATCAATATCTTCTTTATATTGCTTTTGTAAACCTTGTGTCTAAAACAAATGTTACGTAATATCATCAGAATCACATATTTTATGTATTTTAGTATGATATAAGTTGGTCATACCTGTAGTTGTCGATGGATACTTTGTTGAAGATGAAAATAGCAGCCAGATAAAGAGACTTGTAGAAAACTACTTGAAAGAACATTTAAAACGGCTTTTTCAAAGTCCAGCATTATAGTTTGAGGATTCCATGCTGGTGCAAATTCTAATATTTTGTTAATCATTTGTTCATATGTGGTGATATTTTTTCGTCGAAGTAAACAAAATACAACTGGAATAACATGCTCACGATGTACAGCATGAACTACATACAGCTGGTAAAATATTTCTGGAGCGATCTAATCAAAATAAAGATTTTTGCTTAGTATAAATAGATTAGTTTTTAAAAGATATTTTGCATACTTCAAAAGTTCCGTCCATCAGAAAATCAGTTGATGACTCTATAATTTCAACTTGTTCAGAGCTACTAAAGATAAGTATTCGGTCAGGTCCTAAATAGAAAAATTAAGATAAATGACTGATCAATTCTTTATTAAATGTTTTTTAAAAGTATTAGTTGTGTTTCACTCACCTGGACCCGTATCAATACGTAAGAAGATGTCATTTCGCTTCGTTAATTGCAAAACTGAAGGAATAACAGGAAAATCAACATCATTTGGTATTGGTGGTAAATTAACTTTTTTTTGATGATGTAAAATTGTTCTTTTAACATGATCTAATGGTGGTAATCGTATACGTGCTGAATCAAGTAATTTTGATACACATTGTGTTAATACAGCATCTGTTGTTTCTTGAGTATTTTTTGCACGATCAGCTATATCTTCATGAAATCTTCTTAATGATAATTTAATTAGATCTTTTTTGCAACTTGTTGTATGATCACCATGTCGTTTTAATACCTTGACATGTGTTCTACTAACAGATTCATTACATGTGTGTATACGAAAATGACGATTAAAAGTTTTGTGATTTTCACAACGCCAGTAAGTTTTTGTAGAAGTTCGACGATCTTCAATATATAATAATCCATCCAATATCATTAATGGACGATCTTTTGTAGTAGTAATGAATTCTACAGAAGTAGACATATTCATCAAGAATTGATAATAAACTGTTGTATACGTGCATGATCATCTCTTATATATGGGACACATTTGTTCTGAAAATTGGCTCATTCTAATTAGATGAAATAATCAAACGGACTATGTCTAGTCATTACAGTCTATGATTTATCAGGCTATATAATTTCTTATTTGTAAATATGAATTTTTATCTCGTGTGCAAGTTGTATGTGCGCAAGTGTCGCGGTGCGTAAGTTACCATGCGTAAGTTTCGTTGTGCGCAAGTTTCCGTGCACAAGTTTCTGTACGCAAGTTTCGGGTTCCCTCTTTCTTCGTAAATAAACTATTAATAGTTACATTTAAAAAATTACTACGTAACAACATATCTAGGTATAAATCTTACCCAAAAGCCTGGCGTTGTGTAATCAACATGGGAATGTACTTATGTTAAAAGCAAGCTTGAGCACGGATTGGCAACCCTCACCCTCAAGATTGTTCATTAAAAAAGCTTTCATTAGCTTCGCATTCGCATTTTTCATGGTTGATAATGATCAACCAAATTTTATAAGAAACAATAATACATTAGTTTATCATTAATTAACAGGTAATGCTCGTCTGAAAACTCGTTCAGCTCTTTATTTATATAATTAAAAAAAAAAGTCAGATTCAAGCTCTTCGACCTTGAATCAAACCTCAGAAGAAAATTATTGTGCAAAAGTGATGCACAAAAAATTTTCAAAAAACCGACCCCTGTGTGAAGTCCTTCCCCCTCACCCACCCTCAATGAAATTAGGAAATATTCATAGTTATTCTTATTAATTACTAGGCCAATTACAGGCCAAAGAAATCTTATTGGCTTGGACAGACAGACAAACTTAATTCATTTTCAGTAGCATATTATCTCCGATACAATCCTTTCTTTGAGAAAAGGAAATAAAGAAAATTATTAGAATCATATCACTTGTGTAACTCGAATACCTTACTATATAATTCTTTTGAAAATAGTTTTTCATGATTAGTACTTTTTGTTTGCAGGTATTCGTAATATACATATGTTACAAGAACATAATAATGAAAATAATTCAATTAACATAACAATTCGATTGATTTTTTTTTCGAATAGATAGATAGCATTTTTTTCTGATAATTACTATCGATACAATATTAAATAAAATTAATATATGACAGATGACCTTGATAGTCAAGCAGAGAATTTTCAAGCTGGTGCAGCTATTGAAACTTGATGATATTTGAAATCAAAGGAAATTGAAAATCAAATAATATGATCTCTTTCAATTGAAGAACAAACTCCATTCATGGAAAATTTTATTCAAAATTTTATTCACATCATTTTTCAACAGATATTCAAGAATTAAGTGTATTAATTGGATCAATTTTATTTGATACGGAAGTTGCTTTAGAAGCCAATCCAAGTTGAGCATCAGAGATAAATCATGAAGTATTTGTTGGTCAACAAAAATGAAAATTAGACGATCATATTGAAACACAAACTAAATTTATTCAAGAATTCTTATTTCAAAATAATGATGGTGATGATGAATTAGATACACCAGGATATGAACGCACACGATCAATATAAAATTCATTATCAATATATGATGTACAACACTTCTTACTTCTATTACTTTTCGATGGACAATTAGTAATTCTCTAGTAAAATTTATTTTATCATACTCTTTTTCCGTTATATGTTTTTGTAGCTGAATATTTCGTATTTAACAATCATCGATACATGTGCTATTGCATCCATCTTTTTCTTATTCATTTTATGCGCTTGATATTCAATAATTGATGCCATTGTTTACATTCGTGATGGTTATATAATACTTTAGGTTCAAATTTGTATTGAACATGGCTTGATCAAAAAGTATTTTTGGCTTTTGTTGGTCTTTATGTAATTAATACACTTTGCAATGATAAAAGTCTTTCGAAAGATAGATTATCGGTAAAACCAAATATGAATAACAACTTCAAAACTGGTTATATGCCATGAACAATATTTGAATATGTGATTAAATATAAATCAAAATTTTTCTAGTAGTTTTTTTTATATGAAGAATAAAATATCTCTCTGTAAAATAATGACTTTCGATTTGTTCAATTTTTTTAGATGGATGTAAAATCTTCTCTATGATATTTACATTAAGTTCAATATTAATATCATTTATCCGAAATACAACTAATAAAATTAACTCATTTTTAAAAGTATTGTAACCGTATTTGATTATGATTAAACAAAAGACAAAGTAGTAATATATAATTGACAAAGTCAACTTTTCGTAATATTGGACATGAAACTAGTTGATCCAAAAATGTTTCAATGCTTTACGAAAGCTTTTAATGTGAACACTTTGTTAACAGCAGTAGAAAAAAAAATTATTTGTTTTCGTTCTTATACTTAAACCGAAAGACTGCAATGATAAATAAATGTTACAGAAATGAACATCTTATTAATAAAATCAATGTATGAATGGAAGTTAAATAAGATGAGAGAATTTGTTAGAAGGAAGTCTATTTATGTTTTATTAGGCCATCTTCCCAGTTGTACAATACGGTACGTATACAATCATATTTGACTAAAATATTACAATTCACTTAGAGCGTAATATGGTAGTATATATAATACTCGTTTACGCTGATATCAACAATAAATACAATAGTAAGTGTTATTGTGAATATAAATTAGTTTTTTTTTTAATTTTGATTATTCCAAAAGAACAATTGCAGCAGTAAGTACTATTAAAAAATAAATTTTGTATCACTATTTATGGAAGGAGGTAAATGAAAATTGTCACGTCTCTCCACTAATGAGAGATATAAATAAATACCATGACGCATGACACCGTATAGTGGTACAATGCAGTAAAATTACGGTCATATACTTTGAAAACATAATTGTAACGACACCCTATTTGAACTGTAAAAATAAAATATTTGCAAGGTTAGGTCGTTTCTGACTAATAATAGTAATGTCTTGTTAAATCCATGGTTATTTAGCAAATTATATGTTACTGTCTGTTTCAATAGAAATATTTTGCATATCGGACAAGAGTAAGATGAATAGAATTTAATAGAAGAATCTTAATCACTTCCGTAAGATTAAGGAATTCAGATAGAAATCATCAATTGAAATAGGACATTCGAGTTGAACAGTTAAGAGTTACAGATTATAAATTATTTCTTTCATTGCTAAATATCTTCTACAAAACTTTCCTAATCCAGCCATGGTGCAAACTATGTTTGTTTCAGTGATATCGTTGTAAGAACACATGTGGAAAATTATAATAGCGAATAATAAAAAGATATGCTATTTTGTTTTTTTTTTGGAAATACAAGACCATTATTAATTTCTATCCTTCATCATTTGTTTGTGAAAACAAGAATCCTTTCAGCCCTTTTTTGGTCTCACTGAAATTCGCTAATGCCAATTCGAATAGTTTCCTTGTAAGAAATGTTGTTCTATCATATGAATCCACTCAAGTGGCGATGTCCGATTTTATTCAATGTAATATGTGTTGTAGCAAAAAGAATTTTAAAAATGAGTATTACACGAAAAGTTCTGAAGATGATCGTTTCTTATAAGTGACAGTTTGATATTTCATAACTTTTAATTTAAATGAGTTCGAGATCTGAAATTTCTACTGTAGATAGAGTACTAAGCGATCTATCTCTCATAATAATTTCAATCCTTCAACTCATTCGAATCAAAAGTTATGAAGTATCGAAAAATAGTTCATAAAATTCAGACATTCATAGCAAACGATTGCATTAGAAATCCCTTTAGAGAAATGTTTACTTCTAGGACTTTTCTACCTTTAATATATATCCTAAATAAAATAAAATCGGACGAGTTTGATTGAGCAGAGCCTTGCAGATCCTTATACATGACTTGATTATAATATCATATATACAGGCTCGTTTTCGACATGTTTTTTTTGTAATACTTCAATTTCTTTTACTAACTTGCATGTGCATTATTTCTTTTTAAATACATAATTTACATATTATTATCATATATAAATATGCGAATAACAATATGACCTCGATGAAATCAAATTCCAAGTTTTTTTTGTGTTCACCTTTAAAAATCTGTGATAAATATTCAAAAATAAAAAATAAAACAAACTATTGACCATCCTGGTTTATTAATTAGTTGACATGATCTTAATTAGCAACGGCATACAATTTAATATATATATGTATATGTATATAGATAATGAACACAAGACTCTGTACAAACTGTTCACTCTCTTTGTTGTGTTATTTTACACATA
>JAJEKB010012023.1:0-10372 GCA_022393335.1 Macrotrachela quadricornifera | reverse complement strand
ATATCGAATTCTTATTGGACAACAACATATGTATACAATTGATTTAAAAGGAGAACCAGCTCGATGGTCATAAATTTATATATTATTTTTTCAAAAGTATTTATTCAAAACTGTGATAAAATAGATCAAAACATTTTTTCATGCTTCTGTAGAACGTTTAGTCTATGTTAATTACTCTCGTGATACTTATATGAAATGAGAATGATAAAATAAACTTTTCTAATTTATTGAATTATTCATATTATACTCTCATAATTTATAGGAATGGATAGAATTTGAGAGATAGTTAGGAGTACATAAAATATCATTAAAATCTGCCGATGATTGCTAAGATTTTGGTTGTTGTTCAATATTGAATTTTATTGATGATCTAATTCTTGTTGAATAACTGACGTTCGATATTTATATTTTGAGTGACAGATCTACATTTTCTTCCCTTCGTCCTAGCGTTTTTAGATACCCTCGCATCATTTTTTTTCTGACACAACTTCAAGACGTGCTTCTAAATGTACAATATTCAATATTAGTCATGTGTTAAGAATGATGTAAAATACTTTCATTCGCCTCTGTTTGACAGGTATTAACATTTTTAAATAGCTCATTCTCAACCCTTTGAGGACAGATAGGTCAACTTTGACCCACCTATTCTTTGATAGAGAAAAAAGTGTTTAGTTCACATTAAACTATTCTTATACTTTTTCGTTCTTTTCTTCTCTCATATGAATTCTTTTCAAATATTCTTCCTCCTTGCTGCAAAGGTACAGTGACATCATAATTTCTCTCTTCTTCTCTATTCTTTTGTTTTTCGAGAATATTCTTAGTAATTTATGATGTTCTTGAATTTGTAAAGCATACCATTTCTCTAACGAACTTGTACTTTTTATTTCTTTATATCGTTTTAACAATCAAAACTAAAAAAATGGAATTCTCCGAAAATAACGAAGTCGCTGATGAGTCCTGTAGCTCATGTGTCAGTGATGTCGCTAGCGAGAGCGACTCCGATTTCAATGAACTAGTAGAAAACTTAGACGAGCTTGAACTTTCTGATGAAGATTTAAATATATATGCAAAGAAGCTGAATTCAATGAATGAAATTAGTATTATGAATGTTGGCTTTACCTTAATCTCTCTCAAAAACCAAACTTCGATTTCAATCGTTAGAACCTTTTTTTACTGAAGAAATTTTAAAAAATGAAAACAATTGATTTTTGCTTATTATAAAGTTTTTGTACAGCTGTTTTGAGTTAAAAAAAAGATTGAAAAGTATTTTTTCGATTAGAAAAAATTCCAGCCTCAAAGGGTTAATGTTTTTTGGTACGAGTATATTTCGTAGCTAAATATCAGATATTAGACAATCAATTATCTAAGTGATATTCATAATAAAATGGTGATGAGCATCATTTTTAAAATATATTTAACAGATAAAAAGTTTAAATCATTTATACAATCTCAAATATATTCTTTTTTCTTAGATGCAAATTAGGATGGCATATAAAACGATTACATTCTACAAAAAGAAAATTTGATAGTCGATAGTCATTATCAGATTGTGTAGCTTTAATCATGAGACAAACTCTCGTTTTAAGAGAATTTTTTTTCTAGATATACTGCCGTTATTCACTTGATTGTTCCCTATTGTTCCATTGTTAAGTCTTTCAGTTGTCAAATTTGGATCATTTCTATTTTACATGCTTGAAGAGAATCGTAGGTGCAGAATTTTGGAATGATTTTTTTGTTCTCCTAATTGTTTGAGAAAAGGACATCTAATGAATATCTTTCGTGAACAACGATCAAGAAAAGACTTTTTACCTATATCAATATAGTGCTCGAAGAGCTCTACTCTATATTCGTCAATAATTGAGAAATGTTTTACTTGGCCGATTCAAAGTGATAAAAATTCTATTCTTCTTATTTCTGATAATGACGTTAAAATATTTGCTTCAGTTTACCGATTATTTTCTCTAATCTGCTTAGCCTTTTTCGTTCATGTCATTGTGTATCTAGATACTTTTGAATGTAATGGATCTGTTTGACTTGCACATAGTATAGCGATTCCGTTGTGCCCTTTTTATAATGTGTTAATAGATCGCTAGACATTAAATCTTTAAAATTAATAGTATATATTAAAAAAATATATTTCTTCTTGCTTACATTAAATATACAATTGATACCATTCAGTGTCCCAATTACTAATTATAGATAGTTTATTGCAACACAAGAAAAGTTCTTTTTCACATAAAATCATGAATAGTTATATCTCAAGTTTAGACGATATATATACAATCTTCAACAATGTACATAAAATGGAGAAGCGCTCACAACCGTTCATACATCTGACACATGATCTTGTTTCTTTAACATTTCAAGATGAATTCAAAATATAGAGCTATAGATTTTGTCAAAACATACTCTGCTTGTCATGATATATCTACTGAACATTTCATCTCTCTAAACCATATATTTGTTATACTAGTTCAAAAATAATAATTACCGATCTTTCTTGATTTTGCTGAAAATTGGTTGTATGCTACACATAAGAAACATATGGAGATTGTACAAGTTAAGATTCCATCTTGCATCATTTTAAATAGGAATACGTATTTAAAAATAGATTTTAAGGAAGTTTCAGTTGATTATCAAACACATAAAATGGGAAAACGTCATTTGTACAATTTTCATATGTCGCTGCACAAGTGAACGATCATTTTTACTACTTTTGATTTAATACAGCAAATATTCGAGCTAGAGAAATGAAATCTTTAGCATATAAACTATGAGAACCAGACTATATTATGGTGAAAACTCGGCACTATATCTTGAACTTATCTAGAGATATTTAAGAAGCAAAGTCATTTACTAGTTGTGTGATCAATTTTGAACCCTACTACAGTTATCGTTTATAAATAAACTTTAGTCCAAACACTAATCAACATCTTTCTTGATGTTAAGTTTCACAAGTTTTTTTTTAATTATCTCTTTTCATAAACTATAACATATCGGACATACCAAAACGATTGCAATGTCGTGTATTTAACATATATCTCGATTAGAGGCATAATAAAAACTTGAATTTTTCTTTAAAAACATGCTATTGAAAGCTCTCCAAAAGGTGTGTGAAGAAATTTCTATTGCAAAACAAAACAGTATTTCGAATATTTTTTGTTTTGAATACAGAAAAAATGATCAGAACAACTTCATATGGATTTATTTATATGATTTTTCAAATCGAAATACATGCGAAATAGAAATGTTGCAAATATTTCGGATCATTGGACATTTGAATGATAGTATTTAAGTTTTCCAAAGATTTTTTATTGAATAATTAGTATAGCTTCTGATTTAATGAAAAAAATTTTCATATATATTGAATAAAGGAGATAAAATAGTGCAACATGATACGAAGAATAAATAAAACATTAATAGAAAAGAAACTCCCGCATTCTTGTTTACTCTTGAAGTTGTTGTCGTGGTGATTTGTGTGGTTGTTGTTGTGGTAGTTTGTGTGGTTGTTGTTATGGGAGTTTGTGTGATGGTTGTTGTTTTTGTCGTCGTAAGAGGAATGGATGAGGGCATGATTGATTTAACTGCTATAGTATTTGGCAAACTGATACCCAGAACTACTGAAGAAAGGATAATGAAGCTGAAAATAGTAATCATCGTGAAAATATACGGATGCTGCCCTATGTATTCAGGTATCTGCCTACAATGTTGAAGCAGTGTGTTTTTAGCCGACTTCATCTAAAAATAAACAAAATATATGAAAAATAATCAATTGATTGATTCTGGATTTGTGTCTAATATTAAGATCAATACTGTGATAAATGTTATTCAATTATTGATATAGTTAATTGAGATTAATTTTTTTTCAAACTTTCAAATGTTTGTTTTTTATTAGAAAAGTTCTTTTTTTTATGTATCAAACTAATTAAATATATTCTATTTACTTTAATAATGTATACTTACTGATTGAACCATTGATGTAAATGGATGGTTGTTTAGCTGCAATATATTGCTTTGGACACTGTTATTCTTAGATATGAAACCTTTCAGTTGACTAGCTACTTCTGGATTTTGTGTATCAAGTCTTTTAGTCATTAGATCGCAAAATTTTATAAAGTATTGTCCATTGTCCATAGTTCTTAAAAAAGTAGCCAAGCTCAAAATCGATGTTATTTGGTTATTGAGATGTGTATATAAATTTTGTTGAAATATTTCTTCTTCTTCGCCTCTCTTTAGTGTGATTTTCCACGTATTTGTTTTCTAAATTTTGATATTTATTGTAAGAATACAGTAAATATGTATATGTACCTTATTTAATTTTACTGAAATAACGCGCAATACAATTCCAGGCGATAATAATACTTCTTCTTCAGTATTTTGTTTTTGTGAATATTTACTAATAAATGCAGCAGGTTTTGAAATATTGTCTTTGACAAGAAGTTTTATAGACAGTAAAACTGAAACGTTGTTTTCTGATTGAGGAGATTCAGCACCGGCGTATATCAAACCCACTTTTTCACCGGTGCTGGTAGACACAAGTGAATTGGTAATAACATATTTTTCAATGGATCTTCTAAAATAATTTAATTCTTCCTTAAGTATTACTCTACCTCGGTATAATTGTATTTCAGATTTTAGTTCGTTTGATAATTGCGAGAGACAAAGCTCTGTCAATTCTGAATAAATCTCATGAATAAAATAATGTATTTTTACCATAGAATTTGGTTGTTCTTGACGAAATGTTCTATTGATAATTCTAGGAATAATTTTATCAGTTGTATACCACCAAATTGACTTTTTGTTTAAATAGGCATTCTCATAATCATGAATATCTGCTAAATCTCGTTCAGTACGACAATGTGAAAGACAGTAATTGATAAATTCTATTTTTTCTTTTTCTGAACATGGAAATTGTTCTAACAAATCAAGAATAAGTTGTTTAACAGCAACTATTCTTGTTTCACGGTCAAGATTTTCTAATGATGCGTTTATTATATCAGATGGTATTATATGAAAGCATGGTTCATTTTCCAATAGTTCAGTATTATTGTCCACTACTTCTCCATTAAATTTTACACAAGGAATTTCACATCCGAATTGATAAATATATTCCACATGTGAAAATGAGTATAATTTGAATTTGTCTTCGTCACATAATAACTCATCAAGTGATATTAACAAAATAACTTTTGTATGGATAAGCTTTTCGAGTTGTTCAATGCAGGCCTGTGTACTATCAAATTCATAAATATGTTGATGTAGGCTATGAAAACCAATGGATGGTTGACCTTCGTTAAGGATTTTTCTTAGACATAACTCATTTCTTGAGAATGTTCTATTAGATAAACATACAATTGAAAAATTTGTCATATGTCTTTGTACAAAATATAGATGTTCTTTTACATAGCCAATATCAAATCCAGTTTTCTTCTCAATTGGATTTCTCATTTCTATTTAAAGAAAAAAAGGAACACTTGTAGATATTTCAAGAGAAAATTCTTTCAAAATTTAATCTATGAAAAAATATTTTTTTATTTTATTATATCTTTGAAAAAGTCATATATACAGCGGCATTCACAATTGATTGTACAGGATGGTATAAATAATATTATTCAAGGGGAGTATCGCTATAATTTCGAACAGAAGATACAATGAATTTTATATCAAATGAAAGCCCGTGAAAAATGGAGTTTAGTAGAACTAAATGGTGACGATTATGATATCCTTTTCATGTTAACCTTAATACATTTTTATAAATTTTATACTTTTTCTGGGGTGGAAAAGTAAGGTATCTGTAATTAAAAAATGGAATAAAATATTTTTCTTGGGGTATTTTTACATAGTTCGATAGGGCTCGTGGAGCTCTACAAAACTGTGTATATGAAAAACTTTTGAGCCATTTTTTTATGGTAAAAAGCTCAAAAAACTATCTGAAAAATCTTAAAAAACTTTTAACCTTTTAAGACCCGGCGATCCCTTAAAGGACCTCCTATGTTTTTCATGAATATATTTCTAAACATCTTACATAAGGATACTAATAGATAACAGCTGAATTTAGTGTAAAAAAGACCACTTTTTCGTATAAGGTGACCGATCAATGCGTCGCATATATATGATAGTAAGAAAGGCAAGTATAGAGAGAATAAATAATTGAATTACACGATTTAAACTAGGTTGTAACTGACTATACTGTTCATCAAAGTGTTCTTAAGTACATCTACCAGTCATACTTGACTGAAAGAAATAAAATTTAAAAAAACCATTTGAAAGAAGCTTTTGAGAATTAATGAAATGTGGCATAAAATTTAATTTAACTTTCTTGTTGAGAATAACTAAGATTTGGTACGCAATTAAAAATAAACCATTCAGAAAAACTTAAACATACAATGAGAGCAAGTCTTGCTCCCAATAATATTCTTAAGATTTTTAATACTCTTTCTCAGCATTAACTAAGAAGCAGTTCACTTGAATCAATCTAGTTATTCGATGATGATAAACGCATTATCAAAGCTTTTCCTATGTTTCAAAATGAAAGTTTGATGCTTTAGACGCTCTCTTCAAACTAATAGTACTTTCGTTGAAGCATAGTATAGCTCAGAAACTTTATACGAAATTTTTGAAACCAATAATTTGGTAAGTAACAAGTTTGTTTAAATCGTGTAATTTAATTATTGATTCTCTCTATACTTGTCTCTCTTGCTGTCATATATATGCGACGAATTGAATGGCAACAAATTGATCTAGTGCCTTCGTATAAAATGTGTAAAAAATGCGTTTTTTTTTATACATTCTGTTGACAGTTTTCAGTAAATTTTAACTCAACAATTTCATTTAAAATTTCTTTTCATATATATAGTTTTGCAGAGCTCTACGAGCCCTATCGAACTATGTAAAAATACCCCAAGAAAAATATTTTATTCCATTTTTTAATTACATATACCTTACTTTTCCACCCCAGAAAAAGTATAAAATTTATAAAAATGTATTAAGGTTAACATGAAAAGGATATCATAATCGTCACCATTTAGTTCTAATAAACTTCATTTTTCACGGGCTTTCATTTGATATAAAATTCATTGTATCTTCTATTCGAAATTATAGCGATACTTGCCTTGAATAATATTATCTGCTACTGTGTACACCTCACATGAAAACAGATAGATGTTGTACAATAAAAATTTTGTATTAAATGAGAAAACGGGTTACTAAAACATTTTAACAAAGTTTCAGTAGAGTATTCAATTAAAAAATTTTCAAAATGGGTCTTACAACGTTGAATACGAACTTTGTAATTGCTCAATGTATATCTATTTTTGTGCAATATGTACTGTTCAATTTTGACTGAAATCGAAGATTATTTTTACTAATTTGAATCTAATACAGCAAGCATATGCCTCAGAACGATAAAATTTTAAACATACATACTGTGAGAACTAAGCTATATCTTGAGAAAAATCACAACTTTGTATCGTGTATTTATCTTAACATATCAAAGAAATAAGATCATTCATCAGATGTGGGATCAATTTTGAGCACCACTGTAAATAAGCAGTTTTGAAACATACATCAGACATTCCTTTTAAAGACAAGAAAAGTTTGTTTTTTTTGTATTGTGCGAAATTGAGTAATCCAATATTGTGTGTTGTTGAAGAAATTTGTAGTACACTTAACTATAGTAATTATATTCTTCTTTTCAAAAACATTAGTTTTATGGGCAAAGTTGGAAGCAACCGTTGTTTTTATGTTGTATTATGTTGGAAATATTCATTTAATTTTCGCCGATTTTTTAGGAAGCAAGAGAACACGTCTTGTAAATAAAACGTGATTCATAGTAAAAAAGGAATTAATGTTTGCTTTTAATACTGAATTTGGAAGCATGGCATAATATCGATCAACTCTACTGATTTTTCCTACCACTATTTTAATGTACGTTGGAATTTTTTCAAGTATTGTACTCTTCTTATTTACTAATGATATTTTTTTCGTACTATGAATCATTCTCTTACGTCATTACAAATATGTAAGATAATTGGTCAAAAAATTCCAACAACACCTAATTATAGTTTTTTTTTCAATATTTTTTGTTGTTCATGTTGGCTTATTCTGAGAGCAGCGTCTGTTATATATTAAACCGCCAATACCAATCTTCACAAGTGACCATTATGTCAAATTCTTAATAGATTCTTTTTTATCAGCTCTATTTTTAGATGGACAAACAGTGCATACGCTCGTATACAAACGTAAAAAGGTGTCTTTTATCAGATTTTACTGCTAAAAAAATTCATGACGAATTAACTACTGTTCATGGACAAGATGTTTCATATCATACAATTATTCGATGAAGTTAACGACTTTTAAATGACTAAATAACCCTTGGAAGATAATCGTCAAAGTAATCATCCAATATCGTATAGTAGTGCAAATGCTATTCTGAAGCAATATCGAAGCCTGAGAAACATATCATCAAGTTGGATGCTCATAAACTCACTTCAGAGAAATGGTAACAATTTCTTAACATTTGTATTGAACATTTATATAGATTGTTGCTAACTATCTCCAAAAAGGAAAAGTCGAAGTTATTTATCACTACTATATTCACTTGATCCTATTTTATTAGATTTCTAATTACACAATTATTTTAAAGATAAACTTGAAAAATATCCAGCTACTACAAGTTTAGCTGACGCAATATAACCAAGAAACTCAATTTGATATCTATTCACGAATATTAGAAGAACTTCGAAAGATAAATTGAAAGGATAAAACTTTGTATCAAACATCATGAGGATTATTTCGAATATTTACTCTAAACAGATTAGCAAAATATTTTTTCTATGAATAACAAATGATGCAAAACTTCTTGCATAACTATTACTCCATTTGTCTTTGTTAAAATGTGTTTCGAAAAAAGTGAAAATACCTTCTCTTTGTGTGTGCAAAATTTTTTTGTCATACTTTGGTTTTGAATAACAAGTAAATCGCTGAACAGCATAAAAATGTACGTTGTAAAAGAAAACCGACTTGTAACAGCGGTTGCAACAATTATTGATTTTTGCTCTATTACGCTGCCCGTTCTATTTTGACAAACTAGGTAAAAAATATCATGAAATTCATCTTCAGAGCTTTTGTCATTTTTCAGGTTTATTTTTCTTTTTTATTTTGGTTAGTATTTGCGTTTATTAATTCTATGAGTTACTAGTACAGAACACTCGGGCGTATTACGGCGTGAATATCTCGGATCATTTACAGCCATCATCGCATCTGTCTTAATTAAAAGTAACACCATTCAAATCTTGAAAAACTTATCAGTTTATCGCCTATTCACATGTAATTTTGATATTATTTTCTAGGTTGTTGTTTCTTAATTTTCGTCATATTATCTAAGTTAATATTGTGCAGCCTTCTACTTAGTTTCTAAAGAATTAAACGACAACTCTAGTGAAAAATGAACAACGAAATATTAGACACCAATTAAACCATGTTGAAATATATTGAGATATCAGTTTTTCTCTCACAACTAGCTTGAGCTGTTTTTGTACAGTCTACATTTTAGTGCCTTTCAAAGATATGTTCTTTAATCAAAGGCAAAGTATGACAAAAAATTTTTATACACACAGTTAAAAAGTTCTTTCGACACAAACTCTAAATTGATATCTTCGCTTTTTTTCTAAAACATTATATAAGGAAACACAATTAAAGTCTTTGTTTTTCCAATGAAGATATTTCTAAAAATTCAATCTTCAGATAATAAATCCTTCTATAGCAGATAATGAATTGAACATGCCATAAATCTTTACTTACACATTGCTTAGGTTTTAGATAATTAACTTTGAATTCTATATAGTATTATCGAAAAAAACTAAGCAAAATGCATCTCGTGCATTTTACGATAAAGATGTTTATATTGTCAGTTAAAAGCTTTCTTTGAAAAACTAACAAATCTAAAATTTAGGTTAATCTTAGCATGTTTGAAGAAAGTCATTCGACGTTTACAATATTTACAGTTTGACTTTAGGAGTATTAAGTCATGAGGATTAAGTACATCCATTGTTCATATAATCAACTAAATATTTTGATAATATATTTCAAAATCTTTCTGAAATTTATGAATTGTATTTTTTGATATCTAGTAAAACTTAAGTAGCATTAAAACGAAAGAAAAAGATTTGTCTCGTATTAGAAAAAATGAGTCGTATGTAAAGTGTTTGAATTTGAAGTGCATTAATGCATCGCTTTATGGTGTATCGACAATTTCATTGTAATTGGTGCAAAAAAATACCGTTTTACTCCCATTTAATAAAACATCAACACTCTTACTGATGATATATCTGTCAAAATAGTATATTTTATAATCTATCGTATTCAATCAACT
>JAJEKB010012011.1:0-10873 GCA_022393335.1 Macrotrachela quadricornifera | reverse complement strand
TTGTGATTCACCAACAACAGCAATGATAATATCAGATTTTTCTGCGATTTGTACAGCTTCATTAATCATTTCTTCTGCAGATCGTTCATCTAATGTAATTTCACCAGAAAATGCATTTAATTGATCAAGTATATATTTATCTTCAAGAATATTAGATCCTTTTGCATATAAAATTTTAATTTGATCTCCAATAAGATTCTGAATACCTTCAAGTACAGTAACTGCTTCTTTCCAATCACCAGCAGCACTCCAGCTACCAATTATATTACGATGATCATCTGCTAATGGACCAATAAGTGCCAAAGTTAAATTAGATCGTGGTAATGGTAAAGTATGTTTATCATTTTTAAGAAGAACAAATGAACGACGTGCAATATCTTTTGCTAGTAAACGATTTTCATAAGTAAACATATCTGTTTGTAAACGTTTTTCATCACAATAACGAAATGGATCATCAAATAGGCCTAATTTATATTTTGCTTCAAGAATACGACGACATGCCTGATGTATCATTTGTTCATTTATTTTTCCTTCTTCTAAAGATTTTTTTAATGTTGTTAAAAATGCTTCACCAACCATGTCCATATCAACGGTAGCCTTCAATGCTCGAGCACTAACTTCTTGTAAATCACCTAAACCATGTTCAATCATTTCATTAATTGATGTATAATCAGTTACAATAAATCCATTAAATTTCCATTGTTCACGTAATAAATTTTGTAATAACCATTGATTAGCTGTTGCTGGTACACTATCAATTTCATTAAATGATGTCATTACACTTCCAACACCAGCATCAATAGCTGCACGATAAGGTGGAAGAAAATATTGATACATTGTTATTCGACTCATATCAACAGTATTGTAATCTCGACCACCTTCTGCTCCACCATATAAAGCAAAATGTTTAACACATGCCATAACTGTATTTGGTTGAGATAAATCATTTCCTTGATAACCACGTACCATAGCAGCAGCTATTTGACTACCTAACCAAGGATCTTCACCAGAACATTCAGAAATTCGTCCCCAACGTGGATCACGTGAAATATCAACCATTGGTGAAAAAACCCAATTAATACCATCAGCTGATGCTTCTTGAGCAGCAATACGTGCACTTTGTTCAATTAATGTCATATCCCACGTAGCACTCATACCTAAATTTATTGGAAAAATAGTTTTATGTCCATGAATAACATCGTAACTAAATAGAAGAGGTATTTTTAAACGACTATTATTTATTGCAAGTTCTTGTAATTGACGAACAGCTTTTGGTGTATATGTATTGATTATAGCACCTACAAGACCATGACGAATTTTTTCATCAACATTGACACTAATTATTGGACCAGTAATATCACGTCCAACGAAAACAAGATTTGTTTGACCAAGTTTTTCATCTAACGTCATTTGAGACATAAGAGAATTAATAAAAGAATCCATTTGTTGTTGTTGTTGATTTTCATTCATAGTTATGATTAATATTAAAATAATTTCTATTAAAAAAAATATATTTTAATAGTAATAAAATCTTCTTCAATGTTTATTCATGTATATTAGAACATAAGGACTTTAATAATCTATATTTTTCTTTTATATCTGTTATTATTACAGTTTCATAGCAAATGAAAAGATAACAAGAAAAAGGTATTCTTATTTGTTCTTAACAACTCACATGAGAAGTCATCATAATAACAAAAAAAAAAAAAAATTTTTTATGAAATTAAGTAGAATTTAACTTATCAGTACATTGAATGAAGATTTATTTCAAAGAAATTTGAAACAAAATATAAATAATTTTATGAAATTCCATGTAAGAAAAAAAACGAAATGGGCTCCCCATTAAATCATTTATTCTTAAGATGTTGTGTTGACATATGCCTCTATCATGAATCATTGAAATAAAGTTAGATTTGGTTTTAGAGTTTTTTTTATAAACTTGATAATGAATATGAAAATGTAGAAAAACTCATTTTTTATTATAAACTTTCAATACATTACCTGTGTCGTCATTAGGCAATATGACAATTTTACAAAGGATTTGAGAACATGTAAAAATCTATATGATTCATTCAATATGTCATTTGAGATAATCGGACAAATCAGATATATTTTTAGATCCATTCAACAGATATTGCTCTTGAATGAAAAATTTTTATCTAAACAATTTAAAATATTATAAATATTTGAAGATGGAAAAGATACAAAAGTTTGAAAAAGAGAAAGAACATTTGAAAATGAAGAAAATAAATTATTGTATCGTTTTTCAAGAAATAATTAGAAAATGTCAACAACTTTTACATAGTGAATACTATGATTTTTACGTAGGTATAGTAGTATTTTCTGATCTTTTCAGATATATTTTGAGCTATGAAAAATGTAATTATACACCATTGTATAAAGCTCTTCGAGTTGTACTCGGAACCAGAATAGTAGGTTTGGAACATATATCTCGGTGAATCCAGGATAGATTTATTCGAATCTTGTGCTAACTTCACCTATGTTAATAATATTTATTATTTCATATGCATCAAATTTAGTATCTTTTTTTTCTGCATATCAGTGTCAGAAATTTAAAAACTCTTTTTCGACTTCTAAATTATTAAATAATTCGATCATGCAAAAGTATATCGAAATGCTATTTTGATTTTTAGAGAGAAAGTATGATTGTTTCAGAAACATCAACTTTACCCTAAAGTTTTTATCACTTTATGAATGATAACAAAATTGTGAGCGTTGAAAGTAGAACTTTATTTATACTGTGCCTAACTTATTTGTTTCGGTTCAAGCTCAAAAAACAATTATATTGATCCAATTTTTTACGCTTTAATTCACAGAGAAAAATGATGTAGAAAGGTACTTATATAAGTAAGCGTGCTACGAAATACAAATAAATTGTCACATATTAACGTATTCTATTAAAAATGGAATAACCACACCGGAGGTGTTTGCATAACAGTAGAGAAGCATCGGAAAGCATCACGTATCGAAATACGCATACCAAACACGTTAATTATAGATATAACAAGCTTATTTCAGAACTAATACTTATCATAGAAATTTATTAGCCAAACAGTCGACAGCGAAATCTTGATGACATTCTTCCTTTCATTGCATACGCCAATATTTTCACTAGCGACTTGAATATAATGGCGAAAACATCGATTGAAGAGAGTAGCGTAAATTACATTCCATCGATACCATATTTATGAAAACATCCAATCTGTAATATAGATTTATCTTTCTCGAATAAATATGTGAGCTATTTCATACAAAATGCTATATTTTGGCACAAGCGATCATTGGCCTCTTCTCCTAACATATGAAAACATTTACTTTGATACAAGAGGATCCTTCTCATATTTGAATTCCAAGATATTCGAGACTATGTTACTCAGAGGTGCAGAATCTTCCAAAAAATAAAACATTCTCTCCCCCCCGCGGAAATTTTCTCCAAAAAATTTCCCCTAAGCTATTTTTTCTTCGTCACTTACAACTTTAATCAGTAAATTACTTAATTGATGCCACCCTTTTGTAGAGGAACCTGTCTTTTTTCGTATATATTCCGTTAAGACGTGCGATTTTGGATCATTACACTCGTTAGTGTCAATTCCACTTGTCAAAGTCAATGATTGCTATTGTCTATTTGTTTGATGCGTCCGATTTGAAATATGGAATGCATATAGAATAGGATCTTTTCTTCACCTTAATAATAACTGACGTCGCGGACAATAACAAAAGATGTTGTAGATATAGATGGATCAATTTTCATTAAGAATAGGCCACTCACTAGAACAGAAGCTTCCATAATTTCGCAGGCAAAGTTAAGAGATACTTGTTGATTCATACTGATGGGTAAGAAATATTAAAAGATCATAGACCACCTTTTGTTTTGACAAATTGATCAAAATCTGTTTGGGAGAGACCTTGACTACGATATACGGTAAACAAGGCCGAATGAATGTGTCCAGCATATTGTTTGGCATGAAGTTGTTCAATACCTTTGTGGAGATCCCGAATGAAAAAGTTCATATTTACTAGAAAGGTTCACTTCCATTGTTCGTAAAGTTCGATTAATCATAGAAAAAAGAAAACAGTTGTAGGTATGCCATCAGATAGGCATATATTTGTGATATTCACGACATTTTCTAATTCGCTCTTCTTACTATCGAATTGTTCACAATAGTAGGTAATAAAATCTTAAAAGTGCTGTTGCTCGAAATCAATTGTTAAAAGTATTTCCTTTCGTATTTAAGAATACATAACGGGTCGATCAATTTGGTCGAGCTTTTTATTTGTTATATTGCCACTCTTGACCACGAAGCTCATCGGAATAATGTCTCGGTTACACTCTTGAGCGATATGTTCCAGTGCTTCACAGATTTGTTTAATATCTATGAAAATACCCTTTATTTTTGACCAATTTTTCGTCGATCGTTCATGACGAGCTTTGCTTCCACGAAAAAATATAAATAATATTGATTTGTATCATTTCATGAAGAATGGACTCTGTTGTTCGTCCAAGTACATCTGAACAGATCATGAAAATTTTCTCTTCTTTAATGCCACTAAGGAAATTAATACATTCATTCACAATGGTAAATGTATATACCGCATTTACAACTTCTCGTAATTTACAAATTGTATTAATCCATTTCTTGTTTGTGACTTTATCAATGCTGTTGTCGAGCCATATCAGAAGGAAGTCTTGAATCACAGGAATATTTGCACGTTGTAATGGTTCTAGGTTTGCATAAGCATTTTTAGAGGAATTGAATGATTCTTTGGTCTTCTTGCTACTAGTGATATATATTAGTTTTTCCAGTCTGTTCATATTTCTAATTAACTTACGATGGTAGTTTAGATTGTATGTGTCCTGAAGCTGAATAATAGAAATAAATTATATTAAAATAAAAACGGACATGGCATGTTTTAAGCACCAAAAGAAAGTGACAATTGAAGATTCAATTATTTAGTAGTTCATAAGGATTAGTTGAAATATTAAATCAGTCGACTCCTGCAAGCTGATATTTTTTATCAGTCAGATTCAATCTGATCTAAATAGATTTTTCCTAATTCTATTGTTTTTCATGTCTTTTAATTGGATGCGAAAATGTTCATCTGTTCATAGTTTGCATTACATATTTTACTGCCATCAAATAATTTTAAGAAGTTATGTTTTTTTATATAAAACCTCGTGCTCACTCCCAGTTCTCTCAATTTTACATAAGCATCAACTTAACTAATCTCTATAGCTTGAAAATAAGGAATATGCTTCAAAAGTCGGATATTTTAACCGGTTTCTTTCTTTCAGTGGTCATTTTTAATTCTATGGTCTTTTTCATTTCGAATTGAAGTCTAGGTAGTCTTAATGCATATAAACGAAGTATTTTACGTATAAGGTATCTATATTCTAAAGATGTACTTATTTTTATCATATGAGGTTAGCAAAACTTGTGTGTCTTACATACCCTACAGTGCTCTTTTTTCGCGTGAAAACAAGGAAATCTTTAGAATTAATCATTCATTGAATTTATTACTATATATCCTATAGTTCCTTCATTAATAAGATATTGAAGCTATAGAGAACATAATAATAAACTCTGAGAAAGAATAATTTTTCAAGTTTCTCTAGTCAACATTACAGTTTGAAAGTGAATACAATCTTTATTAAATCTAGATTGAAATTAAATAGATTATGATATGTATGTAATGCTCCAATGGTGTCAAATATTAAATATGAAATAATATTATTCCAGAGAGTGCTATCATGATTTCCAATAGAGTAAACAATAAATTTTCATGTCAAATGAAAGATCGTCGATAAATCCCATTTATCGATATTAAACAATGAGAATGTTAAAGAATTTTGTAATATAAACTTTCGAAATGTCTGATATTTTGCCGCTAATAGGTATGGAAAAATTTTTTCATAAGGTAAACTTCAAACTAAATGTTATATAAAGGCAATACTCATCTTGATTTTGTACAGTAAAGAACCCTAGTATATATATATCTACTGTAAGTAGATACAAAAGAAATGAAGGTATGAGTCATTTTTTGGAATTTTTTTAACTGCTCATTAAATATTATTTTTATTTCCTAGACACGATCTTCGCTTAAGTCTGAAAAGCTCTTGCATTCAAAATGATACGAACAATCACAATAGATATATAGCGAGATCAAAGCTTTTAGTCTCAAATTTTCTATTTAAATATCGATTGTTTGTTTTACTTAAGCAAAAAATTCAAAGAAGGCTAAAAAGACTTGAAATCAAATAATTACTACTAGAAGAAATATTTCTCATCGACTCCCATGATTGTTATATACGAACTTTCAATAATAATTTGATACGTTTCTTCATTTAAATATGAATTTACAATGCCAAGCCTTCCTATTGTCTTCTCTTTTTATCAATTTATTTGTTGTTCTATAATTAAAATTAAAAGTGAAACTATTCTTATTACTGAATCATCATCCTGTGTTGGGATAAAATTATATAAACAATTTTTTAATAGACTTCATACTAACAATTTTTCTTTTAAATGATTTAATTCATTTTATTGAATCATCAGTCATACATGAAATCTTATCCCAATATAACATTTAAACAAAAAACTATAAATGATTACCATAACGATAGTCTTTAAATTATACTTAAAACAATTGCATATGAAAAGAAATTATTTTTTTATTTCATTTTTATCTATTTACATGTAAAAAATTAAATTCTATTCTTTACACACTATTTCAATGCTTTAAACCTTACTTCTATAGCTGATGAGAAGTGTCAATGATCAAATCACTATATAAATAGAGTACTAACCTCTCTAATACGCCAATAGTCTAGATATATCCAATAGGTGTCTTGGTCGATGTGTAGACTGGCTTGATTCTTTTGATAATTATAGAGAGTACAAAAGAAGACTTAAGCTATTTGATAAGTCTTAAGATTATTTTGTTTTATGGAAGTATCGATTACGTAAAACAAGCATATATTCCATGGTATTAAAATAATAATGAAAGCGAAGAGTTCAAGATAGAAAAACTATGTTAAAACAAAATTTATGATACTCGCATATATTTTCAAATAAACACCTCTTTTTCTTTCGGCCATAATATAGACATTGAGACAGTGATAAGTTTTGTTTCAACGATAATGAATCTATTCATATATTCATCTAACCAACAATCGATCATGAATGCAAAGATTGTTTTTTTTTCGTCGTTCTCTTCAATACATATAGACATCTGGTACATCTCTTGATTATTGGATCAATATAAACAATTAATTTATTTCTAGACATGGGGTAAATACTATTTGTGTATATAAACCTCATCAAGCTATTTCGTGTCAGCTAGTAGCTTTTGCGTACTATTATAAGGATAAAACATGCTATTGTTCGGGCTAATCCACGGTTATTTATGATCCTCTCTCATATGACCCGAACAATATTATGTCCTATCCTTACAAGAAAAAAATGAATGGAGCTGCCGATTAGACTGCTTAACCCCATATAAAGATTACAATTGATTGACATGATTAGAAACAGAAAATTTCAGCTATATTAAATTTTTCTTATATATTATTCATATAATTAAAGTTTTTTCATTCTGTATTTTTTTTATTTGACTTGTGACGACACTAAACATCTGAATAAAACATGAAATGCTAAATGTGACAATTTAAACACATTAAAATTTTACATATAAACACACATATATGTGCACACAAGTGAAATAATTTTTTTTTTACTTTGCCAAATTAATTAATATGTATACATATATATATATATATATATAGCGAGAATAACAAATATCAAGAAAAAAACAACTACAAGTCATATTTGAAACAAAAAAAATTTTCATATCATTGCTTGATTTATTTATTTTATAAATTTTGTTTGTGAGCTTCAGCTTTAACTTCGCTTGCCTTTTCATTTATCTTGTCTTTAGCAGCATCAACAGCTGCACCTGCACGAGTACCAACTGATTGATTAGAATCTTTGGCTACTTCTTTGTTAGCTTCGCCGGTTACAGCATGTGTTGCTTCGGTAACTTTTTCAGCAACATAATTGTAACTAAAATTATAAAAATAAATTCAAAAAGAAAATATCTAGACAAATACATACGCTTCAGAAGCTTTTTCTTTCACAGTTTCAACGAGACCTTTTCCTTCTTCGCCACCACCAACAACATAGTTGTATCTAAACGAGAAAAAAAATTCATTAATCAAGAGAAAAAAAACACAACAAAAGTACTTACGTTTCAGCAGCTTTTTCTTTAACAGTTTCGACAATACCTTTAGCTTCCTGTTCAGCATCGTTCTTGTTCGATTCTTTTGATGCTTCATTTTTCTTTTCATCAATTTTATCTTTTGCAGCATCAACGGCTAAGAAGAAGAAAAAAGAATTTTATAAAAAAAAAATTAATAAATTTTAAAATACTCACCATGACCAGCACGATCTCCAAGTGATCGATTTGAATCTTTAGCAGCAGCTTTATTAGCTTGATAACTTGCTCCTGATGCAGTTTCTATACATATACATTTGAACTATAGTTAGATTTACATGAGAATGTACTCTATTACCTGATACTTTATCTTTAGCTGCGTCAACTGCTTTCTTTGCTGCGTCGGCCATTTTAAATATTTACTTTATTGAATTAATGTGGAGTACGAATGTAAGTAAAAGAGTATATGTATACCTTGCGCGAGTAGAGAACGAAATGAATGCACAATAATCAGTGAAGTCTGAGATCATACTCCATTTTGAATGAGCCGAGAAAGAAATAGACAAATATTTGCAAAAAATGGAGGGAGGCTTAAGAACATCATTAATGGTTATAGCAGTCATGCGACATATCTCCATTATAGTACGTGTCTAAACACGTGCGGTTATAAATGAATCATCAATATCAAGCATTAAGTGCAGAAAGTAACTAACCAGCTGTTGGCATCAGTTATTACAAGACAGAGTACAAAGAAAAATGCGTAAAACAATAACGATCTAATCAAGTACGCAGATGCTACTGATTAATTGTATTCTTTATATTTCTGGAATGATAAAATATAACTGATTCTTGTTTTTTAAATGATGATATACATATATTTTTATTTATTTTTAATTTTCATCTAGACATTTAATGCTAATAAAGACGCAATAACAGTAATAAACAGGAAATATATAAAGAAAAAAACTACAAGAGATAGACAAGTCTTTGCTATCATCATATCTGTCCAATATATACATGAACATATTGTCATTATTTTTTTTCTGTTGAATATATGAGAAAATAATATTATCTGACGACATATTGAAGTAGAAGATACATCTGAGAACCAAAAAAAGAAAATAAATCACACATACACAAGTATACAGATCAAAAAGTTATTCAAAAAAAATGTGCTGTTTGTGTTTGATCAAGATATGTTGCATCAGTAAATGTTTCTGATAATGGTTTGCTTGATTTAAGTTCTTTAAGCCATGTTTGAAGTTCATCTTTTATCGTAGGATAATGTCCTAGTGTACGGCGTGTTAATTTAAGTGTTCGACGTGATAAATACCAATGACCTTGCGTTTTCCAAAATGTTTGAAATAAACGTTCTACAAAAAAAAAGAAGAAAAGGTAGTCATATAAAAAAAATTCATGTGAAAGTAAAAAAAAAACAAACCTTTAGCCCAACCAGGTATACGAGTTTCATCTTCATCATCATTATCTGAATCTTGATCTGAACGTACATCTTCAATACCATAATCACCATCACCTGAATCATGAGTTGTATCACTAAAAAGGAAAATGTACATATACAAAAGTTTCAAAACATAATACTATTATTCATAATATAGGACAAAGAAATATAGATGCATACATCGTATATACTAGAGCCTGTACTGGATCCTAAGACTAAGGATCAGATCTAGGTCCAGTGTATATGAAAGGTTAGAAAAAAAACGAAAGAAATTTTCAACTAACGTCATTGTTGTATCAAGTTCAAGTTCATCATGAGAATTTGCAGGTGTTGGTAAAATAGTCCAATCTGCTTTATGTTGTGCACTTGGTTGAGCTAATGAACTTGATGGTAATGTAATATCATTTCTTTGTGGATTATTTTTATCAACAACAAATGTATATTCAGCATTTGCTGCTGTTGTTGTTGGTTTTTTTAAACCAATATTTGCTGGTTGTTTAAATATTTTATTTTGACCAAGTATTTTATTACTTGTTGTATCAAGTATAACAGGTTTATGTTGTTGTTGTTGTTGTAAAGTTGTTTTAGAAAGATTTGTTGATTCATTCATTGAATTATTAAATGTTGTTGAATTATTAAAATTATTTCCTTGGGGTTTTTTATTAGTAATAACATTAGTTTTTGTTTGATTATCAGATACACGTAATTGATTTTTTTGATCTTTATCTTGTTGAATTTGTTTAGCACGACTAAGAACTTCTTCACGTTTTTTTGCTTGTTCATGTACTTTTAAAAGAAAATTAAAAAACAAAAAAGTAAGAGAGATTTATTTATTTATTTTACTTACATTTTTCTACTTTACGTTTACGTTCTTCTTGTTTACGTTCTTCAACTGCACGTGCTAATTGTTCACGTTGTTCTTGACTAAGACGAGACATATTACTTGTAACTGATGGTTTAGTACGAAATAATGTACGAGAATCAGGACGATTTTGACGATCATTTGATGTACGTGCAAACTAATTAATATAGATTTAAATAAAATCTTCTGTTCTTTTTTTTTTATATTAATTTAATAATTTTACTTACTTTACGAATAGCACTTGTTTTACCAGTACCAAAACCTGATATACGTTTACCAGCTGACCATTTTGATGATAATTTTTGCTGAAGAAAAAAAAA
>JAJEKB010012010.1:0-15022 GCA_022393335.1 Macrotrachela quadricornifera | reverse complement strand
CCGGGTCGGGTCGGGTACCGGGTACCCGACCCGGTTGCAGGACACTATTCTAAACGCATGAATGTGTGTTGAAATGTGTTTACCTAATTATCAAATTGTTAAAAAATTTTATATCATTATTATCAGTAAGTTTTTCGTAAAATATTGGCTTAATACATCGAAATGCATACATCCAGCTGGAAAGGGTTAAATAAAATCAATTAACAAAAAATTTTGAAATTGATGCATTGATGTAAGTTGAGTTAGAAAGTTGTTTTCTCAATAAATTAAATTAAAATGATCATTTCTCTTTCATGAATGATCAAATGAGATCTTTATTATTTTTTCAATAGTATTTTATCATTTTTGTGTATTATTTAGAACTATTCAGTCAAACAAAAACATACAACATGGATAAAAAAAATTGATTTAAAACAATACTAATTGAATAAACGAATTCATACTCCACATGTTGTTCATGTTCATTTATTCTATGATCTTTTTCAAATAAAAATAAATTTTTTCCAAAAAATATTTCAAAATAAAGAATTCTACTAGAAATGTCCAATGCGTTCTATTTTATTTTTTTATACAATTACTCAAGGATATTAGTAAAATTCAAGATTATACTTTATATTTAGTTTGAATATTTGATATTTTTAAACAATTTATACTACTCTACCTAACCCTTCTACCATGTGCATATTTATCTAGTCATGACAAAATATAAAGAAATGAATTAAAAATGAAAATAAAAACTAATTGATTCGAATTTAAAACGTTCACACACATATATTTTTTTATGTCATATATGGATATCTCAAAAATTCAATCTTCATTTGACATTGGTCATGAAGATTGTCTGGAAGACAAAACAAATCATTTTTTAAATTAGTGAAAGGGCAATTTTACTTTTTCTCTATCATATAAGAAATTTAAATCATACACATAAACCTAATTCATTGACGAATACACCTTTAATATATTAGAATATGATGCAAGCACAAAGCTAAAAACAATTCTATAGACAAAAGTTACAGCATTTAACAGAAACATAGTTTTATTACTTAATTTGTTCGATAAAAATGTTGCTCTGGCAGATTAGTGTTGCCACCAATCCGCACAATTTCGTCATCGCAACATGTTTTTTTGATCAGCCTGGATCATTTACCTCTTGGTAAGTTGTAATAAGCAACTTTTCCTATGGTTTGTAGAGTACGACATCTCTTGTGTCTTTACACATTTGATTTCGTTTTTGGGGTATATGTATTTTCAAGGTGTAAAGATACAAGAGATGTCGTACTCTGTAAACCATTCTGAAAGTTGCTTATTAAACTTACCAAGAGGTAAATGATCCGAGCTGATCTAAAAACATGTTGCGATGACGAAATTGTGCGGATTAGTGGAAACATTAATCTGCCAGAGCAACATTTTTTATCAAACAAATCGAATAATAAAAATAATCTTCTATTTAATTTGGTTATTCATGTGCATAGACTTGTTATTTTATTTAGAAAAGTATTACGTTGAAGTACTGTAAGCTTATAATAATTTTTTTGTTACTACTACATTTGTTGGAGCGATAATTTCAATGGTATAAATTGAAACATTTAACAATGATAGTTTTTTATGAAAATAGAATGAAAAGAGTTTCCCGAAACACTGAAAAGATGAATGATATTTAGTTTTGTGTGACAAGTGAGTGGTATATTGAAATAGATGCAAATTCTGAAAATATTATTTGAGATGCTTTATCAATGATAAAAAATATTTACCAATTCTACTGATGTATTTAAGATTCTGATTATGTTATATACACTAGTTTTCATGAAACTTCGTGAAAAAAGAGAATAAATAGTTGAAGAATATTAAGTCTCTTTTGATCACCTAAATGTTTTTATTTGTTTCTTTAGGTATTATTTAATTTTCATGATGAATAAATCGATCATAGGTCTTTTTTTTTCATGATATCGAAAGCATAGTATTGATTACTTTTTCTTTAATATTCAACTAAATTTATTTATTTATTTTAATTTATTGATATTATGATCAAAGAATTTCTGTGAGAATCTTAGCTATATTCTTCACAACGATAATTAATCTCACAGCTTTGCTTCAATAATATAATATAAATAGATAAGCATTATTTTCAGAAGAATAAGATAACATATCTCAGTTTTTTATATATTCAAAATGAAAACAATCACATATTCCAGTATGTCATTTCTTTGTGCAACGAATCACTAACCATCATTAGAAAAAAAAATGAAGCTCGTAACTATTTCATAAAACATGAAAGCAGTAGAAAAGAAAAAGTTTATTTTTGTGCAAGTTTTTTTGCAAATAGTTATATAATAATGACAAGATTGTATCAATCATCTATTAATTCTACACGTGATTTATCATGTTTTTTTCAATATCACATATTTCACGTAATAATTGTTTTGAAAAAGATTGAAATTTATTTATAAGAAAAATAATTAAATATTCTATTTGTGATTTACAATCTGATATAAGATATCGGACAAAATATATCAATAATACATTTTAAAGTACTTTATCCCACTAAAAAACTTTCAAATAGGACAATTGTACTTGAACTTATTGATTATCATAATCAACCACATTTAATTAAAATGAATAATAATGACTATAATCTAAATGTGATAAATAAATATAATTTATACTTATATTGAAATACTAAACGAAAAAGGAACTATGAACTTTTTTTTTTTTCATTTATTTGATGGTAAAACTAGTCAATTAGAGTAACAATGTTTATTAAATATGAAGAATGAAGAATATTAAATAATTTTATAGTATATGTATTAGTTCTTCTCTGAAAAGTTGTAATGGACAAATTGATAATGTTTTGTACATATCATGGATATTTTAATAGGTAAAAACTTTCTAATATGAACTATTATAGTAGATAGTTATTTACCATCTTTGAAACAATAATCTTCAAGATTTCGTTCCTTTCAAAATGATCTAGTTATTTCTTCGTTTATAATTCATTATGAACATTTATGAAATCTCTACAGTCATTCTGTTTATTATACAGCATTGTTAATGTAGATGCAAATATGTATCAATAAATACTAGTAATTATATATAGGCAGTAATAAACAATAGCAATTACAATAAAAAAAAAATTAAAGATTTTTTTTACTCATTACAAATAATATATAATATTTAGAAAATATCTTGTTTTTTGTTTGAATGAATTTAACTATAGTAGAAAATTTTTTATTTTTTTATTTATTAACATTTATTTATCTATATTTGATGTATTATTAAAGCTTGTTTTTATTAATATTTCGATATTTCATGTTTTTTATTAAAAAAGATTTTTGTTAATATGATATAAATAAATTGATACTTCATTAATTCTAATTCTATAACAAGAATTAAGGAGTAGTATGATGTCCTATATTTCAATATGAGCAATATTTGTTGATTTTGAAGAGATATACAATACAATATAGTAAAAAAGACTTGTTTTCAGGGGCATCTTATTCCCTCTTTTTTCATGATTTTCAAATTTCGAAGAAGTTAAGTCCGATCATCGAATTGAAATTTTTATCACCGATAAAATACTAAAAATAATGAGAAATGTGTTTGAGGAAAGAACTCTTTAAGACGATTTTCATTGGTTTTTTGTGAGAAAAACCTTGCTTTTTTTGTAGATTCTCATCCTGACAGTGCACAATTCAATTCAAATTTGTCCGATTTCGCTGATTTGTTTTAGAGATACCTATGAGTATATCTGAGAAATAGTTTTGAAGTTCTCAGAAAAATCGATTTTCTGACTTTTTGAATCCAATAAATTGGGAAGGTTAGGTTAAAAATGAAAACGATCGATTCTAACTCTGGAAAATATTTCAAAATATCTCTAGTAAAATTTTCAACTTGTTTGGATGAAATTTAAGAAAATATGCACACTTTACAATTAAGCATTATACATGAAAATCTGGTTTGAAAAAGTATGTAAATTAAGTTCGAGAAGTATAACATTACAAAAAAAAATTAAAAGTTCTTTTTTTTTACAATTCTGTGCATAGTCTATTATGGTAGTCTTCTAGTAGACATTGAAAATTTTCGTAAAATTCAAATAAAAAATGAATGCCAGATCCAAACATCAATATCTGCTCTATCTTTAAAGCGCCTGAACAAAAGAAAGATTTTTTTAAAAGAAGAAGAGTATTCTTAAACTCAATAGAATCGATAGATCTTGAGGATTATCGAAATTAAATATTTCGTATTGAAATAATTGTCATGCAAATGTTATATATGGAGAAAATAAATGAAAATTGTTTTACATTCATGTTGTCTTGTCTCAAGAAAATAGTTTAAGCTTATATCTCTTCATTATTTATCATTATGATTTTGTTGCATGTGTAAACACTTATTTTAATTATAGATTTGTTGATGATTTTAAAGTATCGATATACTGACAAATGTATCAAGCAATTAAGCTACTGTTTTAGTTTTGAGAAGAAGAAGAATGAATAAAATTGTGAAATCATGCAAAAAAGAGAAACAAACAGTTTATCGAAAAAATGATGCAGATTTTCTACTGAAAAGTACAAGTTTTAATAGTTGAATATTTAGATGAAAAGTTAAATACTATAAATAATTAAAAAATTTTCAATATTTATGTTTCATTTGAATAAATAAAATAAGATAAATGGATGATACTATTTTAAAAACGACATTTTGCGAAGATATATTTTTGCTTACAAATTTATATGAACTTTCTAAAAGATTAATTTTCTTATTGTTCCTTTATTCGACTAATAGATGATCTTCCTTCTCATAAGAACTAAATAATCATTGGAAGAATATTTATGAAGATGTGCAGCAAAAAACTTAGATTGATCACTATTGTAGAATGATGTATTTAACTGAAATGTATTTCTGAAGAGTAAATATAATAATAGAGAACATATGTTTTGAATGCAACAAGTTAGATACATGGATGAATATCATCTATTATTGTCTCTTCAAAGCTTTAAATTTTGGGAACAAATAAAATGCTCATTAAATTATTCAAAAAAAATATGTTGCTCTGGCAGATTAGTGTTACCACCAATCCGCACAATTTCGTCATCGCAACATGTTTTTTGATCAGCCTGGATCATTTACCTCTTGGTAAGTTTAATAAGCAACTTTTAGATTGGTTTACAGAGTACGACATCTCTTGTATCTTTACACCTTGAAAATACATAAACCCCAAAAACGAAATCAAATGTGTAAAGACACAAGAGATGTCGTACTCTACAAACCATACGAAAAGTTGCTTATTACAACTTACCAAGAGGTAAATGATCCAGGCTGATCAAAAAAACATGTTGCGATGACGAAATTGTGCGGATTGGTGGCAACACTAATCTGCCAGAGCAACATTTTTTATCAAACAAATCGAATAATAAAAATAATCTTCTATTTAAATTGGTTATTCATGTGCATAGACTTGTTATTTTATTTAGAAAAGTATTACGTTGAAGTACTGTGAGCTTATAATAATTTTTTTGTTACTACTTCACTTGTTGGAGCGATAATTTCAATGGTATAAATTGAAACATTTAACAATGATAGTTTTTTATGAAAATAGAATGAAAAGAGTTTCCCGAAACACTGAAAAGATGAATGATATTTAGTTTTGTGTGACAAGTGAGTGGTATATTGAAATACATGGAAATTCTGAAAATATTATTTAAGAGTGTGTAGTGATGCTGTATTATTTAATATTGAATATTTTCAGTGTGAAACACCACATCAATATGATTGTTTGAAAGACGTCTATTGCAGTAATGAAAAATATGGAAAAGAGGTAGTTTGTCAAATTTAGTCAATCGAGTATCACTATATAAAATTGAATTAGTTTATTTATTAAGTAAAGGAACGTATGGTATTACACAAGATGAAACAGTTCAATAGTTAAATAAATTAGCTGAAGAACTTTATGTTTCTTATAAAAATTATACTTTTTCACATGCTTAAGTTATTGCTCAAGTTCGTGAGTATGCTATAATATTTTTTTTTAAATTATATTATGAACTTCTTTGAAATGATAGGCTACAAAATAAGATTGTTATTGATTCGTTTTTAGAAGAAATAATAAGAAAGTATCACTCTTTCAAACACAATGCCTAATTTATTATAATAGTAATATAAACATTTTAAACGTATATAATTAAAAATCATTCGAGTTCTTTGATATTTTTTATACTTTGTATTTTCGACTTAATATTTTATATCTAACAAAGTATTTCCAATATTATTTGAATTTAGGTGAAGAAGTGATAGATCTATTATTTGAGATATTTTATCAATGATAAAAAATATTTACCAGTCGTACTGATATATTTACGATTATGATTATCTTATACTAGCGAAGGTATCCGATGAAAACAGAATATGGTTAGAGTTTTGCACCTTCCAGCCGACTTTTTCTGCTGTACATAGCACGTCTTCTACACGACTGTTCTCCACTGTGGGTGAACTATCTGTAACAGAAATTTTCGCATTACAGCTGAAGCCTCTTGGACAGGACTTTTACTGGCATGCATCAGGTCTCTTACAACTTGGGTGAAGTTTGACGCACGCCTCCCTTTTCTCACTCCAATCGCTTTGCCGATGTTTTTTTACCACTCAAGAAATTGATGCGGATAGTTTCGTAATGCTATCTCTCACGATGACTAAATACGTAGCAAACAGACTCATCAGAATCTCGATCTGTATTGATCGGGATGAAATTTCACCCAGCTCCTTCCGCGCACCCTGTTTGCTGGTTCCAACTCTACGTCGACTTTCCTCAGGACCTAAGGAGATAGTGTGAAAACTTTTGTGACGCTAGCTATCACAAGGATTGAATGCATAGCGCACAGACAAATATTCTTCTTTATACTTAGATCTGACCAAACGTTCTGCAATTTTAATAAAAAAGTAAAAAGATGCAGAGATATTGTTGATTTCATATAATTAAATGTTAAGGATAGTTGCCATTATTATTTATACCAAGTTCGATCTTTTCTAACATTTTGTTAAAAGTTTTTTTTTTGAAATCTTTTTTGAAAAATATTTCTGGTACCTTGGATACTACGTGAGCTAAGTGTGTTTCGTTTATTTAATCAGTTAAACGACACTATATAGAATTGGTTAGCCATAAACTGCATAATGCCAAATCTAACAAATATGATGGATATGATATGATATTGATACCCTTTCCTGTTATATAAAGAATAACAATGGATGAATATCAAGTCATTGGTCATCGTCAAGCAATTTTGTACATTTTGAAGCTGATCTTTTTATTTGTTTCCATATTTCATTAGCAAAAGATTTCGGATAATTTTCAATAATAATACTTTTAACCCACAGTCCTGCTTTTATGTACACTAAAGACTATTTGATAAAAAGGACATACAAAACTACGTTATGAATCATAATCTTCGATAATTTCGAATGATTCACCTTCAGTAAGCCAGATAGCATCAGATGACTTATGACTAACCTATCTAAAATACAGCCGTGTCTCATAACTAGTAATGCTAGGATGCAACTGAGATAATCAAACTCTATTTCGCTAAATTTTTTAAACAAATGAAATATGATAATTTGATGCGGTATCCGAAGTGCCTCAAAAATTTCTCGAATAAGATTTCAAAAAAACTTTTGATAAAATGTTAGGAAGGATCGAACTTGATATAAATAATAATGGTAACTATCCTCACCATTTAATTATATAGAATCAAAAATATCTCTGCATCTTTTCGTTTTTTTCTATTAAAATTGCAAAACTTTTAGTCAGACCTAAGTATATTAAAACCTTCGGTCATTCTAATGAGTTTTATTAATATGAATATATTTAAATGGAGTCGACTCGAATAATCAATACTTTATGCTTTCATAATAAAAACTTAAGTTATTTCTATTTTTATAATAATGAAAAAGATGTTGAACTTTTTCAATAATTTAAATCAAAAAGAAAATATAAGTTGATTTATTATAATTGTTTCTTAAAAGAGATTTTCTGATATGCACAGAAATCAATTACAAGAAGTGAAACAAATAATTTTAGTTTATTTTGATTATTAAATGAAAGAAACACAATATTTGTTAATAAAAGTCTTTAGTTACAAGTGATTCTTCAACATTAAAATATATTATTTCCATTTACATGCATATTTTATAATGCAAGAATATAATATAAGATAAATCGTAACTGTTGAAAAAGTTTTTTTTTAATTTGATGATGGAATATTATTTGTTACTGGAATAGGTTTCGGCGCAAGAAATGTATTTTTACGTTGTTTTTTATTTATATTATTTTTACGTTGATTAAGCTCAGGTCGAGAATAAATATATAATTCTGAATTTGATAAAAATCGATTATCTCTTGCAGCAATTTTGAATAAAACCATTAAAATAATAAGAAATGCAACAATACCTAATGTAATATAAGAAACATAAGGAATGATAACATCTTGATTAGTAAGCATTTTAATATAATACAATTGTGGTTCTTTAATCAATTCATTATATTTAAGGGCAACAAAAAAAATAGAACAAGAAAAATAAGAACAGAAGGCAGATAAAAATTTCTCGGTTGTTTTCCTTATAGAAAAAGTGTAAAATGACAGAGATAAATTGTTCATGTCTATATTAAAATGAGGAAGAAAAAAGAAACGCATTAACAATCCGTTTAACTTGATTGAATAATTATAATTTTAAGAATCTTTATTGACAAAAATAAAAATAGTGTATTCTTAATGAAAATGCCGCCATAGTTGAGTGACTACGTTGGTTAACACGTATCTACAAGGTACTGCATTTAAACTTCAGTGACACCACCCATAGAATGATCCGGGACAAGTCATTGACGACGAAGTTGTTTCAAATGATTCATTCCATATGAGTCATTCATGCTGACTACATCTTTAGTCAGTATATTGGAAAGAAGAGGGTGTAGATACTGCCGCCTGTAAAAAGAAAAAACCGATAGAACCCGACTGCATGTGAAAACTAGTAATAACTGTGGCCGGCTCCAACGAGCAATAAGCCTATGGGACGTTATTATTGTTATTATTAATGCAAATATTGTTAATACATCTAAATATTTTTCAATTTCTTAAAATTCGGGCTGGATAGATGACAAGTTTATGATCGAATATGCAAATCTTTCTATTTAATTTTAATAGTCATATAGTGATGAATTAATTTATAATACAAAATTTTAAATTGTATAAGATCTCCATCTGCTACAAAAAAAAGTCCATTTTCGTCAGGAAGGTCGAAATTAAGATAAATGCATAGGATAATAGCTTGAAGGTTAGTCTTTCAGAAACAATGCGTTTTTTTTGACACCGTATTTTCACAGAAAAATTTAATGGTATACGACATCTTCTGCTTGAAAAGTGTTTTCTTTTTACTGTTAATATATTTTGAAATTGTGCCTACAGCGAGATTCTATCACAGCATGAAATAAATTAAAAATACTTTTTTTTTGTTTGAAAGAGCATGTAGAACTTCAGTGTCTATATCTGAGCCTATTTTTCAATGAAATATTATTATGACAACATTGGAAAGCATTTTTGTACTCAGAGTGGCCATTTTTAAGAGTTTTTCGAATGATTCAATTTGTTGTCCTTTTTCTGTGCTTATAAAGTAAGAATTTAGAAATAACGATCATGATAGACACTGTACTCTGATATTCTCTATCCAAAAAAAACATTTTTATGCAATTTCAATGTATCTGTTCCATGATCGATATTTGAGAGACGAAGAAGAGATAGACTTCATATAATCAAACATCGAGAATGTTTTTGTTTTTCGTTAATCTCAGAAAAAATTATAGTCGTTCTCATGTATCTTTTGAATCCCTGTGCACAAGAATGATCTACGCCTCTAATCAGATCGAAATTCGATAAAATTGTAATAAGTCAGTAGAAATAAGTTAATGCAACTCTTGAAATTTTTTTTGTTGTCTCTATCAACATGAATCTTTATCATTCACCTCATAATTATTTTGATTACTAAAATTTTTATTTTACAAATCAGATGAATTTTTCATACTTGATACAATGTATATGTATACATAAAATATTTTTATGCTATTCAAATATTTATTCGATTTCTAAAGAAAGTCTATTAAATAAATCGAACTTCATGTTTAAATTCAAAACTTGATTAATACTTATGAAATAGTATAATATATTTTTTGATTATTATATACACGATTCGATTAAATAAATGACATATTTTTAAAGTACTTAAATTCTAATGATACATTAGTTTTTACCTTTTTTCAGTTTGCAATTGTCCTTCAAACGAAGACATGACATCTGCGTGCAATAAATAAATTAATCATAAAAATATGTACATATATTGTCATGATCAGATTTTTGCAGTTTACATATGTTTTATACCACAAGTAATATTATATATCAATTGATCAAAAAATTACATTATATATAAACAACAATATATTACCTAGGGTCATAATTTATGACTTTGCATGTAAAGAGGACGATAAAAGACAGACATTTGTATATACATTAGAAATATAATTTATCATTTATATATTTGATTCATCAGTAATATCATCTTTCTGTCTGACAAAAAACTGCAAATAGAAGAAGTACAGAATCCATTAAAATGATTATATTTAAATTATGATCAAAATGAAAACACTCATTTAATGACTGATTTGTAACTTAAAATATTTCTTTAATGGATTAATTTCGAAATTGATTTAAATTTAAAATAATTTTATAAAAAAAGAAAAGGTGAAATTTTGTAAATATTAGTATACGAAATGTGTGTTCGTGTGTCAATAACAGAAATTGTGTGTGATTAAATTTAAATGTATATTTAACCGGCAGATGCTGTTGATGCAAGAATCCAAGTAATTTGAGATTTTAATAATAGTCGTTTAATTTGATAGCCAACACTTTTAATAAATACTAGAAAAAAGGAAATTCATTTTTGACTATAAAAATATTTCAATGATTATTTCCTTACAAAATTGCTCTCGGATATTCGAATTCAACTTAAAATTCAGAGCCCACACAATTGTACTTCTGAATCCAATGCCATAATTATTTGATACATTTAATATTCTGAAGTTATTTACCATACAGCTAAGAACCTGGTAAATGAATGCTACAAGTACTGGTGCCCATTCAGTAAGATTTGCTGCTATATCTATATTAAATAATTCATTACAGACATTCAAACGTTTTTAGCACAAATATTAAGACCAGTACTATTTGAATATTTCAATCTATTCATAGTTTTTAAACATGTAGTTCAATAGAAAAGGCTGGCTTGTGCAACACTATATAATGCAGCATATGCAGGTACACGTCAACGTCTTGTATTGACACTGTCATTTCATGATCCATAACCAAAAATTACCGTACAGCAAACGACCAGCAACATTTGATTCTTCTATATTTTTACATTGCTTAATACACTGAAGAATAACATTATTCAATTGATGTGACCAACAACAAAATGATATAAGTGCATATGATATATGATAAATGTGAATTATCAGTCATGTTTCCATTTAGAACTGTACTTGGATTAAACGATGGGCTTTCGTACAAAGATTTGAATATCAGAGCATTGATTCGATATTCGAAAAATTTTATTTTATTAAATGAAGGTTAAAGAAATTTTATGTAAAGCCAATTACCTTCATCATATCTTTGTAAACGGCTATTCGATATATATAAAGTGGAATATCTGCTAGGATTAACATTCCACTAAACAGTATACCAATAAAAACTACTCAAACAATACTTCCTAAAGCACTACAAAAAGCAACAGCAATTGTTCTATAAAATCTAAAATGGAATTATTTCTTTATGATCATTAAAAATACGATAAACATTAATTTTCTTAAATAATTATTAGTTTTAATACATACTTTAGAAAGTATAATATTTTTACACAGAATATAACACATCAAGCAAACAATTTAAAAACTTAATTAAATAAATGAAAGTTTCACAGTATTTTTTTTCAATCACTCAAAAAATATCTATCAATAGATATTTATTACAAAACATTTCGAAACACTTTAATCATTTTTCATAACAAGTTTATAAAAAAAACTTTTTGTTTTTATTTATATACGTATGTATTAATTAATAATTACATCTCATAAAAAAATTAGTATTTTATTTAATACAGTTTGAAATCAATCAAATACGTCATGTAATCAATCATGTGTAACAAAAGAAAAAGAAAATCATTTAGAGTATATCGATCACCCTAATGTTTCTTTTTTCATTTATAATTAAATTAGTTTTAATTTTCTTTTTATTTATTTGTTAAAAGAAAATGAAATCCAGCAACTGAATTGGATTTCTAATATGACAGATAATAAAAATATGTTAAAAAAACATGATAAAAAGAAAAAAACTGAAGGTAGTTTTAGTAAAAACAAAAATTTATAAAGTGAAATATGTAATGAGACGATATAGAGATACCGTCTTTAATCTTATTTGTTTAAAGTCAAGATAAGAGAAAATAATGTTTAAATAAATGCTGAAATAAAAAATAAAAATGATTAGTGTAAGAAATATGTGTGTATATGTCAATAATGAAAATTGTGTTTGATCAAATTTAAATATGAATTTAACCAGTAGGTACTATCGATGAAGCAACGATTGTTGTTGTTTCTGATTGAGATGCAAGTATCGCAGCAATAGCGGAATGCGATATTGGTCCTATATATTGACAACCAGCATCTTTAATTTAAAAGAATTAAAAAGAAAAAATCAGTTTTGAAATGTAAAAAGATTTTAAAAGATAGTTTCTTACCAATTTGACTTCGAGTATTTGCACTACCATCATAATATTGGATCCAATTTGAGGCAAGGGATTGTGGAACTCCATAAACTTTTAATATAGGAAATATTGCGCCATTGATTATGTAAGCTAATGAAGACACTGAGCCCCATTCTTGAAGAGTTCTTGAAGTACCAAGTATTGAATTACATGCTGCTATACGCTTCTTGACACAATTACTAAGACTGCTGGCATTAGAATATTTGTTCTTATCTCCTGGTCTTCCACATGTAGTTGAATAGAAAAGTCTGGCTTGTCCGACAGTATAGAAGGTAGCATATGCAGCTGCACGCCGACGACGCTTTGCAGTAGTACTATCGTTACATGATCCAAAACCATAAACATTTTTCAGTAAACAACCAGCGACATTTGATTCTGCTGTCTTTTTAAATTGTGTAGTACACTAAAGAATAAAAAATTTCATTCAATTTGATTAATAGCAAATTAATACGAATACATACGAGATCTGATAATTGTGAGTTATCACTGACATTTCCTTGTGTAACTGTTTTTGGATCGCACGATGAATTTGAATAAAAACTTTTAAGCATCATAGAATCGAGTCGATATTCTAAAAATTTGATTTTATTAAAATTGAAATAAAATAAATTCTGTATAAAGGTAATTACCATCGCCAAATCCTTCTACACTATTATTCGGTGTATAAAGTGGAATAAGTGCTAAGACTAACACTCCAACAAAAAGTACAACAATAATAATTACTCCAGCAATACTTGATAAAGCAATACCAATAGCAATAGCAATTGTTCTATAAAATATAATATGAAATATTTTTTTAATTTATTTTTACGAAATTAAAATGAATTTACTTTAGAGATGATCCAGCCATTTTATTCAATCAAAAAAATTTAGTATATACTATTTCCCAATCAAGTCGTCAAATGAAAACTGTTTTATATGTAAGAATATTATATACATCCATAAGTTACTAAATCGATAATTAACAAAAAACATTACTGATAAATGAAATTGATAATAACCAAAAGAAACTCGAATTTTATTTATAAAAAACATCTGTCATTTAAAAAATGAACTATTATATGAATATATATATATATCTATTTCGATTAATCTCAAGGTAAATGTTGTTATATATCTGAAGGAAGTTTTTTATTTACTTGTTTTACTTGAATAGCCTTCTATACATACTGAAGTATTTTGTATTTTATTGTTATAAATATAATTTTGCATATAATAGTACAATAGAATTAACAATAAAAGATAAATTTAATAAAATTTATATCAATTCAACCATTTAAAAATTAAAAATAGAATATTTGTCTCAATATTATAATTATTTCATAAAAAATTCTTTAATGTTTTATTTTATTAAAGTTTATATTGTAGTGATCAGTTAAATAATTCTATAATTCGAAGATTTATGAACTGTGATCTTTAGATTATTAATCAAAAGAAACAACACTATTTTGAATGAAATATTTATACAAGATAATAATACATAGAATCATTTTTTCTTTATGATTATTAAAAATACTATAAACATTCATCTTCCTAAATAATTATTGTATATTACACCGCTTTATTTATTTATTAATATGACTAATTCACCAAGTGATGGTGACCATCTTAGTGCAAATAGAGTTAGCAGGTTCTAGAAACTGTTTACAAATATTACTAAAATCATTACATATTCATATAAAAAAAAGAGAAGAAATGGAGTATACAAAAACAAGTAGCGCTCATCCTGCAGATTCGCTGAGCATTTTCAGAATGAAAATTTTGTATGATTATTGCTGAAAATAATTTCGACTGTAATTGTTTTATATCTCATAGTCTTCTTAATCCTATGAAAGATAGGAAGTCAACGCCTACTCTTTACCTATACATGTTTTATAGAAATATACCTATCTATGATTTATATATAAATGATAATCATCTTTTTAATTTACTTCTTCATGGAATAAATTTTTATTTATTACATCTATGTCAAAGACTACCACTAGGCAGAAATTTGTGTATGAAGACTTGAAAATATTATTCTCAGACTATTATGTTAAACAATATTCTCTTCCATTGTGAAATATAATTTCTTATAGTTAAAATCATAGAAACTATATTAGTCACTCCCAATGTCTCTTTCACCAGAAGTAACTTTATCAAACCGTGAAGACATTAGATATTATCTGCCTACAAT
>JAJEKB010012000.1:0-12589 GCA_022393335.1 Macrotrachela quadricornifera | reverse complement strand
AAAAAAAAACACTCACACTTGCATCAATCTCATCGAATGTCGAGGTTGCCATTATGTTTTAATCTTTTTATTTTCTGTCGCTTTCGAACTTTGTACAATTTTTCGTCGTTAAGTTTTAATTTAATACAAAACATAAAATACTATGAACTAATGTGATAGAAAAGAAGTTTATTTTTCTATTTATAAGGATCTCAAATATGTATGATGAAATATTACATCTCTTCGATATCAAAAAACATAGTCATATGGAATATTCTATACAGACAGGTGAAATTCTTGCGTCAGATGAAGAAACCGACACATAAATAAGAAATTATATATGCAGGTAATATTGCACAATCATGACAACATGTCCTGTTGAAATCTAATGCAATGTCCATGAATACAATATCTAAAAAATATATGAATGTTCTTATTATTGTAAAATATTAAAATATTTGTCAAAATTTTTATATTTTTATTTATTAAAATTAATGATAAAATTTTGGAAAATTTGAGTCAATTTTTTTATTATTTTATACAACTATAAAGGACAGATGACGAGAAGAAAAAACAGAAAGTGAAGACAACACTTCTACAGTATTGGTTATTAAGTAACCATTAGTATAAATTCAGTGTCTCTACTCTTTTTTTTTTATACGACCTCTTGTAAAATAACATGAATAACAAGGTTGTTTTTTTAACATCGGAAATTTAAAAAAAATATTATTTTTTTTCTTTGATCAATAACATACTATCGACAAACTAAATTGTTGTATTTGTTTTTTGACTAATCTGAAACATCATAAGAATTAAATTTAGCATAATCGATACACGAACTAACTAAAATGAATTAATTAAATAAAAGTCATACCTAAACACATCGATCATTTTTTTTTTGATTCAATAGAATATGCAGTTTGAGCATTTTGTTTTAATTTTATATAATGTTTATCATAATTCGATGATGTAAGAACTAATTAATTCATAATAATTCAATATATTTTTAGGTAAAAACATCTTTTATTGGATAGTAAATTTTTCCTATAGTTTTAGAATCAAAAGTTGTAAGAACATTAAATAAATAAAAATATAAATATAAGGAAATATTTTTAGTTTTATTTTATCAAATGTTGAGAATAATTACCAATATTATTTATTTTCAAGACCAATCCTATTTAACACTTTTTTTTTAAGTCTTTTTCGATAAAAATTTTTGGAAACCTTGGAAATTGTATGAGATAGTCAATTTTCACTTATTTTATTACTTAAACTACGTTTGATAAAAATTAATTAATCAGAAATTACATAGTATCAGACCTGACGAATATGATGGATAGAACATTGAATGAATATGAAATCACCAATGCTCATCAAGTATTCTGAACCTAATGTCTCTATTTGTTTTCATCTTCCATTAATAAAAGATTTTGGAAAATTTTCAATATAGTACTTGTAATCTGCAATTTTGTCTCTACCTACACTCAGAATTGTTTGATTTAAACAATACATCATAGAAAGTCTTGATTCAAATCTGTCTTCATGAACAACAGTGCTAGATGATTCGTCTTCAATAAGCCAGCTGGCATCAAATGACTTATGACAGGCCTACCTAAAATAAATCCGTGCCCTATCTTGAATAGTGCTAGAACGCAATTGACATGCTTGAATAAAATTTTGCAGAATTTTTAAAACAAATGAAATGGTATTAGCTCGTACAGTTTCCACGATATTCAAAAATTGATTTTTATTGTTTTGGTTATGAAAAATTTTTTTCATTAAATTGATTTCCAATATTAGTTGGCGATTCTAGTGATTAATTATTCTTCGCTTCACAAGCGCAAGTGGTGCTGCTCTATCGTTGATTCAATATTGGTACACGTCTTATCCAATAGCATATTTTTTTTCATCTTACGTTTACAAATATATAAATTGAGTAAGTAAAAAAGAAAACATAGAATTTCATTACATTTCAAGATTCAAGATTCTAATGATGGCTAGTGAAATGAAAGGTGACTTAAGTCGTTTACAAGCATATATTCATCATGGAAAAATAAAAAAGATCAAAAATCTTTTAAATGATCAACCAAATCGATTAAATTACTTTTTGGAACAGCGATTTGATGCTTGTGCTTATGCTACAAAATTTAAACAAGAAAAAGTATTACGTCTATTACATGATTATGGTAAATTTCTTTATCTACTATATAATTTTTTTAATATCATTGGGGATTTTTAGGATTCCCACTGGATGGTTATCCACATACACGTTCAATTACGGCTTTGATCATTGCTATTCGTCGTAGTGATCCTACATTTGTTCAAACACTTATTGAACTTGGTTGTGATGTTAATTGTTCTGTTCGTTCCTATACAATCATTCCATTGATCGAAGCATATCAAATATGTAGAAATAGGCATAATAATCTTTTTTTGTTTGAAGTACGCTAATGGTATGTGTATATACATGAAATATACATTTATTTGTTTTTTCCTATTCTATTAGAATGCTAAAGAAATTTTTCGACATTTATTACAATCAGGTGCTTCACCTAATGTTTATAATACATATCATATGCGGCTTGTACATTTAACAGTCGTTGATGGTGAATTTGAATTCTTAAAACTATTAGTCGAACATAGTAATTAAAAAAACTAAATTATTTATTTGTTAAATTTAATTAAAATAATTTTTATAGATGCTCATATTAATGTAATTACAGCAATACATCGTAAAAATTTACTTCATCTTGTATGTGATCGAGCTATTGAACAATCAACAGAAAATCTTCTTCATATTATTCGTCTACTTATTCAACTTGGATGTGATATGAATCATCGAGATGATTGTTTTGAAACACCACTTATGTGTACATTACATCATGGTGGAAATTTAACACTTGGTATGTTTTACATTTATTTTCTATTCAATATATATATATATATATATATATTATTTTAGCACATGAACTTATTATTGAAGGTACACACCTTGATTTAAAAAATAATTTTGGTAATACTTATTTAACACGTGCTGTTCATTATGCTTTATATGATCATGCTCTTATGGCACTGTATGCTGGTGGACCATGTCGTGCATGGCAATGTTCATTTCCTTATGTTAATCGTAATTATCAACAACAGCAAACAACTAATAAAACAAGTCTTATGGATGCTATTGTTGAATATGAACAATTCATGAATAAATTTGAACGTTATTTATTAAAACCAAGACAATTAAAAGATATAGCACGAATATTTATACGAAAAAATCTTCCTTTACCATTGAGTAAATCAACAATTGAACTTGAGAACTATTTACCACGTTCACTTATTCATTATTTAATGTTAAAAGAAATGAAAACTGTATTAAATCTTAATTTTTAAAATAAAAAATAAAATTGATTCATATAACAGTTTTTTTTTGCTTGTCTTCAGATAAGATGTCATTACCACAAAAGAAATATTATCGTCAACGAGCTCATTCTAATCCATTATCTGATCATACAATAGACTATCCTGTTCGACCAGATGAAATGGATTGGTCATCACATTATCCATCAATAATAAAAACTTCTGAACAATTAACAGATGATGAATCTACAATTTCTAATAAACGACGTAAATTTGAAAATCCATCAGTTGAATTTGTTGATATTGGTTGTGGTTATGGTGGTTTACTTGTTTCACTTTCACCATTATTTCCTGATAAATTAATGCTTGGTATGGAAATACGTGTTAAAGTACTTGATTATGTTCTTGATCGTATTCGTGCATTACGTGAACAATATCCAGGACAATATACAAATATAAGTTGTTTACGTACAAATGCAATGAAATATTTACCAAATTATTTTCATAAAGGACAATTAACAAAAATGTTTTTTCTTTATCCTGATCCACATTTTAAAAAAGCTAAACATAAATGGAGAATTATTAATAAACAATTACTTGCTGAATATGCTTATTTATTACGTGTTGATGGTTTAGTTTATACATGTACAGATGTATTAGATTTACATCAATGGATGTGTTCATGTTTTGAACAATTTCCATTATTTGAACGTATAAATAATGATGATCCATTAATTAAAAATGATCCATGTATTCAACATGTTGTTGGATCAACTGAAGAAGGAAAAAAAGTTGAACGAAATAAAGGTGATAAATATTTGGCAGTGTTTAGAAGAATTGAAGATCCAATAACGATTAAATCTTCTTATGATTTATAGAATATATCTATATTTATATAGATGGTTACTTCGTTCAAGAAGTTCTATGATTGTGTTTTTTTATTTTTTTTTGTTTTCGTTTCATCAATTTTGTTAAAGATAAAGAAATCAATCTTGATGATGAAAAAGATTTGTTTTTTTTATAAGATCATGAAAAGAACAGCAAACTGTGATAAAAAAGAAGTTAGATTTGATTAAAATGAATAAAATTATGCAACAAAAAAGTTGTTTGTTAAGATAAATCAGTTAGAAGACGATCATGATATTCATAATATACTATGAAAAAAAAATATTGTAACCGTTTTAATTATCGAAGTATACTTTTTAAATTATAAATAAAAAAAGGGTCTCAAATGATCGATATAGAATTTATTTGAAGTCATTATTAGTCTCACACTTGAATTTCACGAAAAATTGAATAAAACTCTGATTGACAAGTCAAATTTATTTAGTTATTGGTCTGAAGTATGAAGATGAGAGAGTGAATGAGAAAATAACATTTTCATTTCAATCTAATATATTTTTATTTTTTTTACAAGTAAATAAAAGAATTCTAAGTCATTTTCTTCCGTTAGCAACCGAAGTGGAAGTATTTGTTGTTTATTTGATCATATTTTTATAAGATAACAATTACATCCTCAGAATTATGTAGAAGGTTCTTCCTTATCTATTTACCAATGAAGTCAAAAAAGATCTATTGCAACTGAAAATCCAGTAAATAAATACACTTAAGTTATGAATTCTTCTACTTTTAATGGTCTTTCATCTCAAATTTATTCTTAATGTACTGGTTCAGTGAAACTTTATCACATGACTACTTCATGTGTATGATCTCTTGTGGGCAAACTATTCATGCAAGGTATGATAACTACATACACATTATTTACTTTTCCAATAAGTTTCGTTTTTGACATTTGTAGCGCTTCGAAGCATTCTTTTGTTAGTACACAATCTTAGAGTATTGTATTTCACCTTTTATATTGTTAATTTTTTCCAAAATTAATTCTGATAATTTTCGCTTACAATAAAATAAATAGTACGGTGTCTTTTTGTTGATGATCAAATTGTTGTGAATGTCGTTGAGCGTTCTAAAAAGATGAAGATCGTGCATAAAGATACCGATATTTATGACAATGGCAGTTTTGAAGTTGCGTCATGTTTGACTGATTATCTTGCAAATAAAACAAGGATAAGTATACCATCAATTCAGAATAGTTGACCTTATACTGTTGATGATAATAAACAATTAAGTCTCCATTTGATTTTTCATCATAATCAATCTTTCACAGAATTTCTGCAAATATTGGAGTACATGTTGAAGATAAGTTCAATTGATCTTCGATTGAATTTAGTTTCTCACCAATGAACTGAACAAAACAGATAAGAATATAGGTTCATTTATATTGTTTAACATCTTCTTCCAGTGTTGGACAAATCGATGTAATTTTTGAAAGTATAAATGGGATTCACTAGCAGCATGTCATGAATAAGCGTTACTGTTGTCGGCGCCATAAGTAAATGAAGAAAATTCTGCGACGAATATTTCCTCAACGAATGCAGCTAGCGAATTGATCTTTTCATCATTAAAAAGAGGCTACTCTGGGATGCAAGGGCATCTTATATTCAGTGAGTTAATGTTCAATCAAAATAGTTAGTTGTCATTGAACATTTTGTGTGTCACAGGACAAAAATGTTTTCCATTTGAGTTCTCATTTCAAGATGATCATTCAATAGCTAAAGTCTGCTCTTTTAATCTATACAAACGCGATCTTTTTATCATTTATCGTTCAAAAGTTATCCTTCCTACACGAAACGTGTCTAACCCGCCAAAAATGCCATTTTTTCCGAGAAAAAAGGGCCTTGTTATTGTATATCCGTGAACGTTTTCAACCATTCTCAGTTGAATGATGGTGAATAATTTGTCTTTTAGACATGATTTACTTTGATCACCAATGAGTTTTCTCACTCCTCCAAACTCTGATATAACTAGTGCTTTCTATCTATCGGCCATTTTCACTTTTATTTTGATTGTTGTCTAAATTTTTATTGCGAAAGATGGCGTTTGTATTTTTCTTTCTTGTTGAATAATAGAACTGTGAGCATTATAGCAATGTTAGATATTTCGGAGTCATCATTGTGCAATTTAAAGAAAGAAATGAAACCATTACCAGAACTGACGGAAACCGAAGAAAAAGAAGACGAAGAGAAGTGCTATCTACGAGATAATAACGCTTCAATCAAAAGGTCGTAGAAAAAATTCTGATCAAACAACAATTCATTTTATCCGAAAAAGTTGATGATGAAATTCGTTATCAGTTCCGTTTTTTGTCAGCAGAAAAAATCTATCCTAAGCTCGCTATTCTTCTTGAACGCCTTCTCACTGCTCATGCAGATTTTTCAGTTCGCTCACGGACAACTCGTCAAAGACATTTGCATCAATTAGGCTTCTTATACAAAAGGATAAATGAAGTAAAGTTGGCACTTAATAATAGTTTCTTCATCGCTCAACGAGTCTTTTATTTTCAGAATCTTGACGAATTACGCAAAGTTGGTACTTTGATAATGTTTCATGACGAAACATGAGCGAATATGAGAGAAGAGAAAAGATCAATATGGATTGATGATCGAGGATAAGGAAGGCTCAGAAAAACAACTGGAAAAGGTAATAAGCTAAGGGTTCTGCTCAAAACTATATTTGTACATATATCTATATAGGTATTCGTTTATCGATATCTGCTTTGACCAATACGAATGGATTTCACTTACACTGTCGAAATTTTCGATTTTTCCCAAGATCATTCCATGATATCGTCGTATTTTATGGAACGGATTGGAAAAGTAGGTTTTTGCCGGATACTTGTAAAAGACGCGAACACCCACAAACGCCCAAAAGTCCATCAGATACCTCCGCGAACAGTTAACAGTGATTAGAAACACCCAAAATAGTCCAACGAAATTATCTGCTGGCTACTACAACAGAGAAAATTCCTGGATTTACAAATATGCAAATATAGCCTGAATCAGAGTAAGGGTAGTTTATGGATCTTTGGCATGTCAAACTACATTGGCTAATAGACACTTTTTCTAACTATTTTGGATGTTCGTAAACACTGGTGATTGTTCGTGGGTGTATTTGTTGGACTTTTGGGTATTCGTAGGTGATCGCGTATTTTCTAAAACATCTGGATCGGCTCATTCTCCTATATGAGTTAACCGTTTGAATGTAGATTTGGTTTTGGTTGGGTGTTCGTGAGTGCTCCTGGCTGTTCGGGGAGGTATATGATGGGCTTTTGGATGTTCGCGTCTTTAACAAATACCTCATTAAAACCGACACCAAAAAGCTGATTCAAGATGTTCTGGAATCTTTAGCAGAACTCATCACTTGAATTTATATTAATATTATAGTAGTCATTGCACAACAATATGCAAGAAAAATGTGCTTACTGGTAGGATTTTTATTATTGTTATGATGAATGTGGTAGATGAATAAATAGAGAAAATAGAAAAGAATAGTTTTTATTTCATTGTAAAGTAAGGTATGTGTTGTTCGAGCATTTTATTTTAAAAGACGTGTTGAGGACAGAATTATGCATTTAATCTATTGCATTCATAGCCAAAAAATTACTTTTTGTTGCCAAAGAGATTCGTGGGAAGTCGGATCCTGTTAGATCCAATCGAAAATTATCGGATCTATAGGTCGATTTGAATCTCTTAGGTGATTTAGTCATAATTCATCTGGATAAAACCTACAGTGTAAGTGTATCTCTAGTGGTACATTAATAGTTAACGTTTTAATTGAATATATCTAGCGCACAATGAGTTTTCTTAGGTTTATGAAGCAGAATATAAATGTTTGGGCGCCTCAAATTTTTAAATACTGTAAAAAGTAGAATGATCGAGTCAAAACCCACGATTGGACTAAAATTTTTGCCCTGTCTCGTTCTGTTCTTAGAATAGGATCGAACAGGAGCTGAGCACATTCTCCGATGCGTATATACTAAAATATAATGCTTGTAGTAGTAACTGATTATCGGTAGAAAACTTCGAAGTACCACTGATATCTGTTGGCTATACATTATTCTAATCGCTTCTTACGAGGGTTGCTCGATTCTAACACGTTATTGTCCTTACGGTTAGAGGTACCAATAAAAACAATTATTATTTGATTATTGATTTAAAAACTATAGGAACGAAATCATTTGTTCTGTCTTAGATTTTACTGGGTCCTACTCTGATGTGATTGCAATTAGCATGAGCCAGAGAGGACATCGAAATATTAGGAACAGGACTATTCTGGTGACGATCTCTAGCTATAATTGAGGTTTGCTTTACTCTCAGAATATAGCATTAAAATTTAGCAGAAGCTATATTTTTGGTGTATTTTTACTTCTTCGATCGAAGATTCTAGCCTTAGAGTTATTTTACTCAAAAACCCATTGCGAATAGATTCGATACCGTTTCCACAATGAAAATAGTGAAACCTGTTCAGAAAATAAACAAAGTAAGAAATCAGTATTCGTGTCAAGCAGACTCGTACTGAATTCACTACTTTTAGAAGTTGACTGATTAGGAAATTAGTAAGAAATCATATCATACTTGTGCGAAAAAACACGCGGAAACCATTTATATTCATTGAGAAACATACTAGAAGTGCAACGTTTATGTGTTCAATGATGATCAAACTATATTGGTTCTAATAAATATCTAGAAAACTCATTGCTTTCTAATGAAACTGTTGAGTCCAAAAAATAACGTTTATATATGGGTTATGAGTTTGGAGAAGACTCGAGTACGCTGATAGTTTCAATATTATCGTAAAAACGCAGCAAAATTATGATAGAAATCTGCTCGATCTAGTAATAAGCCAACTTTCTTGATTTTTCAAAATAGTGCTCAAGGCAAGGCAGTCACTAAGCTGAATGAATATGTAATTGAGCTGAACTCTCATTATTACAATAACATGACGTGACAGGTCCTGATACATTTTTATCTATAGCTGTATTGTTGTATTGATAGTTTTCATATTTCAATAAATAGTGTATCCGTTTACTAGAATATCACAACGGAGGATTAGATATACTGAGTTATATACAGTTCATGATACTGAGATAGATAAAGCTTTCCATCACATCAAATGTTGTTAGCAGTATGGAATGATGAAAACAAATGAAGAAGTCTTCTATTTGCCACTCTCTTATGTTTAGTATGTACTTGTAAAAAACATTGATCTGCATTGCAAGTAAGAAAATTGTCAGTGTCACTTACGCTCCAATAAAAGTATGTGAATAATTGATTGAACTGTTTTTCGGAATATAACTCAGTTACAACAGGCATTTGAATGTGTCAGAAGAAACTCGACCACGAAAGAGATTTGGTTAATAAGAATTGACGAGAAATGTGTAAAAAGAACATGACGTAATTTTTACTGCTATTCTTACATATTTTCAATAAATGATTTGGAGACAAAAAAAATTTATCGTCTTCGATCAGTATAAAGAACTATGAGACGTTTTAACGTAGAGGAAAGTTATAAACTCATTAAGAGGAATGAATAAAGATGCTTAGTCAGAACATTCACTAATTAGAAAGTGAAAATGATAAGTTAAATAGAGACCATGACAACTCAAGAGAATGAGAAGACTTTTGTGCACATCATAGTTTTTTAAGATGCTGAAGACGGGCAGTATTACGAGAAAGGCTTGTGTTGAAAGTGATTGTGAAGATAGTTCCAAGTTCTAAGATATTCTTCAATGAATGTTTCTGATTATGAATAGTAGTGAGCGGCCCCTTTCTCACCTTCCTCAAGTTTGTGGAAATACAATTGTTTTTTTGTTTTTCTACTCTTTTGTGTTGTTTATTGATATTGACTTTATTCATTCTGATGTAGATAGCAACACTTAACTGAAACATATAGTATCCTTTTTCATATACTTCAACAATCATATTAACATTAACTATTTCGAATATGGCCTCGGGAATTGGAAGAATACATTGTGTTACATGCGGTAAAGGAAAAGCTGCATGCATATGTGTGGGTTGCTCACAACACTTTTGTTTTCAACATTTCGGAGAACATCTTCAAGTGCTTGAGAAACAATTAGACATTGTCGAAAATGAACGCAATGTTTTTCGACAAACACTCACTGAACAAAAAGTGGATCCATCGAAACATCCATTGATGAGACAAATTGATCAATGGGAACGAGATTCAATCAGGAAAATTCAACAGGTAGCAAATGAAGCAAGACAAATATTAATTAAACATACAACGCAACATTTTAACTCTATAGAAATTAAATTAACTAAATTAACTGAGCAACTGAAACAAACACGAGAAGAAAGCGATATTAATGAAGTTATCCTAAATGAATTTCGAGAACAACTAGTACAACTGAAAGAAGAACTTAATACACCAACGAATGTTAAGATTGAGCAAGATTCTGCTGCGTTTGTGTCTAAGATTTCAGTCACTATATCACCTGATCAATTAGGTAAGCAATTAATAGGCGAAAACTGAATTTTTATTACAATTTACACTCTAAAAACACTGTTTGCTGAAAAACTGAAAGATTTTTGAATAAATTTTTCAGAATACTGATTCGTAGTACAGAAGCCAGAAGAGTATTGTAGGGAACTCAAAGTGCAGAAAAGGTAACATAATATCCACAGAAGCATACGAACATACGTTCTAGTTTTGGAAATATTCTGCGAGTAATCAAAAGAGTTTCTGAAAACACCTCTATCAGCGATGCGATTAGAGAATTACATACACCTTCAGAAAACTTTTTGTCACAGTTTTCTCAGTAGCTAAAAAGACTTTTGAGATAAATGGACCTTCAAATTTCATTTTTGTGTTACATTTTTTTTTGAAAAGACGAGTTTGCGAATTTATATTTGTGAACAAATAGAAAGTTATGCTACAGACAATAAGTTATACGATCTTAATCCTCTCGTGAATCACCTATAATTAGAATATCGTTACAAGTTAGATTGACTATTAATGAATACAACTAATTTTAATTGATATATCGATCTAAACGAAGCCGTATTATTGGGTATCAGTTAATATCATGATAATCGTTATTTTGAGTGTTTCGATCTGTCAAAAGAGCAAGGCTGTCTCTCACTTATTCCAAACAGTAGCCAAAATATCGTTCCATTTTCGACTAATGTATGAATAAAGATAGGAGGGTTTTTTTGAGCATTGAACTGAAAACGTTGAATTAACTCTTGTGTGCATGTGAGTAGATGACCAACGAGTTTTCTGGTAGAAAAAGTCTTTGAGTTATTTTATAGAAACCAGATGATAACGTCTGACGATTAGCTTCGCTTCTACTCACAGCTGATATAGAAATTTTAATTGAAGCCATTAAAAACTACAGTCTAAAATAAAATGATTATAAAGTATGTATTTTTTTCTGAATATGGTAATCAAAATCATCTGAGAATTGTATGCCATATACTTAAGTTTGATTGAGTGCCACAATTATTAGCTGTGTATGTCCTCTTCATTTGCATGTTGGTTAGGATATGATGTAGTGTGTGAATAATGCAGTATATGTTATCGTATACAATCTAAAACCGTTCTTTGGCTGAGAAAACTATATAAACAGAAAGAAAATTGAAAGACAACTTGCATCCTGAAATGAATTATATTCATATTTACATTAGATATAATACAATACAAAACCAAGTATTGATGAAACAGAATGGAATCATGCCTTAACTCAAAAATGATATTAAATGAGAGATAGAAACAGGGATTGCTAGCATCGATTTATTATTACACTCTAGATTAGTAAATCAGTCATCATCATATATCAATAGAATTAGTGGGACGATGTGAACAATCATAACTTGCCTGTATAAAATCTAAAGTCAAAAGGCCCTAAATTGGTCTCGCCTCAGTAGTGAATCTAAAAAATGTCACACAACCATGATATTTCGTGAGTTGATGATCTCAATCCACTTTCTTTTTTGCAACGGTGTATTCGATACTGTATCGAGAAGTCTAATATTCTGAGAGGCTCCACTCTTTGCAACGATTTTCAACGAAGGGATAAGAATATTTCTCAAGTTAAACATTTTTTGTTGATGAGCGCATTGGTAGCAATGAATCTTTTGACGAAGTGGGACCTCGCACCATATATACAGCAACTGGTGCTCTTTTATTTAATATCTATTTCAACTGGATTCAAGTAGAATCATTTAGTAGGTGGTGGCCGATGGTCTTGTTACATATACGTTAATAATCATTATCAGTCGGAGTTCACGAAAAGAACCTTATTGAGCTGTTTTGTCATCACTTTAAACGACTTTCACTTTCATTTTTAGAACTTCAGCAATTCGCTGCACCCGGCACTTACAAAGCGCTTGAT